>JAAFCF010005931.1:1116294-1134742 GCA_013389785.1 Helicorthomorpha holstii | reverse complement strand
AGGTCTCTTTTAACTTCCTCCTTAATTTGTTTGGCTGTTCAAGCGATTCACTGCTACATTGTTCACTATTTCTAGATACACCACTTTCACTGGCTAAAAATTATTATTCTAAAATATTACTAAAAATTATATTAAAATAATAATGGGATTAATGGGACATTTGCTAAATCAATTTAATATGACGTGACAAACAAAATTAAGCAGACGGGATAAAACGGCTAACGGATATAAAATGCAAAAACGTGCATTAATTTTAACTCAAAATTAATCCTCTTGGTCATTATTTTAGTTGGATATCTCACCACCTAATCCATAAGTATCACCATCTGGTGCTAATTTAAAAATATTGATTATGAAGTAAAATAGTCTTGAATGGTTTTCAAATTTATTTGATCAAAAAAAATAAATATTCAAATTTTATTTATAAAGTTCAACAAAGTAATTTGTTTTTCTTATTACAATTCTTGAAATGAACTTGATCTTCTAATTTTAAATACTTCAGTCACATGGGAATTGTCATCTTTGTATCTACAGTTTACAAAATGCCCATTTGAAAAGTTCACTTCCAATTGCAGCTTTTGAGCAAAATCATTTTCACTTCTGTAGTATACTGTATATTGCAAAAATTTATAGGTCTATTTACAATCATCCTGTTGATTCATTCTGATCTTGAATTCATTTTCAATTTATTTTTGAAGAAAAATAAAATGTTGAAGATATCTGAAAAACTTTTTTTTTAAGTTTTATGTTGCTAGAATTCTAGTATTTACTAAACAATTATCCCTTTAAAATTTAATTTGCTAATCTTAAATTTGATAGATTTTCTACAGCATCTATATTTTAATTATGAAAAAGGTAAATTTAGTATGTAATTTCTATATTAAACATTTTTAGATTTGCTTTTATTAATTTAGGTAATTAAATTATGTCCATTTTTAGCATTTCAAATTTAATTTTTTTCCAAGCAACTCGAAAAGTCTTTCACACAACCACTTTATTTATCAATTGAAACTTGTGTTTTTTATTTTACATAATAATACCTATTTTCTTAAACTTTTCACTATTATATTTTATTAGTATTTTGAAAATGTTCTTACTATTAATTTTATTAAGACATAACTTTAATCATTAGAAAATATAAGTTTTATATTCTTTGTTATTATTTTTCAACAAACTTTTACTATTAACTATTCTCAATTCTTAATTAGCTTTATAAATGTTTGCCAAGGTTTAGACCAGTGATTCCCAAAGTGGTCTATATCGACCCCCTGGGGTCGATATGGACCTGCAACAGGTCTATGTCACTAGAAAAAAAATTGGGGGTCTATGAAATCAAAATTGGGGTCCACAATAGTGAATCTTACATAAGCAGGTTATGATTTTATGTTTGGGATTTTATGAATGAAATAATAAACATACTCTGATAGTACTTAAATTATAATATGTAATATGATACACAAATTTATGAAACATACTAATTTAATGTAAATGTAAATAGCATAAAATAGTGCACTATAAAATCCCTATCCTGCTACTATTATTGTATTATAAATTAATTATTATTATATGACTTGTTCAAATGCAGTCTATTAATATGAATGCAAAAGACAAAAACAGTGAATTCTCATTAACATTAATGCCGTTTGCACCAATTTCTCTTTACCACAAACAAATTTGTGGTCCTGAACTTCAGTATAGGTTTTCCCATACACTTATTGTTTGTTAACACGAAGTAAAACCCTGTTAACACAAACTAATTTTGCTTCTCCAAATGAAAAATTGCATATACTGTCTGCAAAAATGTAGAAAAAACAAAAATTTTGTTAAGTTTTAATTTTTTATAAAAAGATATACAAATTCAATAGTTTTTTGTTTGTTTTTACAAAAAAAAAATTAAATTGCATTGTTTTTTCTGAAATGCATACATGCATTGGTATGCACAAAATGCACAATATTTTGAAATAAATACTTTGTATCTATTGTGGTGTAAATAATGATTCACATATGATAGAAATAGCGAGTCTAAATATGATGTACTGTAAAAAATGTCAGTTTGACCAATATATATTAGATTTTTCATGTGTTTATTAACACAAAACCCCAATAACACAAAGATAAATCTTTGTTTCATCGACAATGTGTTAACGAGAATCTACTGTATATTTATTAGTTTCCTGAGTTTTGAAATAGAAAGTGTTATAAAACTATTTAAAAAAATATAAACTGGTAGTTAGTCACATAGAAATTATTGTGATTTTGTTTGAGAGTGCTGGAGTAAAGTAAATATATTAATTTTTATAACATTTTAGTTTTGTACTTATATTGAGCAAAATAGATAAATTATGATAAATGAAGCAAAATTACAAGCTGAACTTTTGTCTTATTTAAATTATTAAAGCATCAGCTTTATCCCTCCCAATAAAAGCATTTAGTTATTGCTTAGTTGTTTTATTTAAAAAACCTAAATTTTAATTTGATTTGTTTTAATTTGTATTTAATTAAGAAATGTATAAAATTAAACATGGGTTTTATCTTAAGTTTTCCACACTACATGTAAAGAGATTTTTCTCTAGTTAGTAAAGGGTCGATGACCTTTGTACAAATAACTAACTGAAAATGGCACTCGATGAATAACAATATAATTTCACTGTTATGATGGTTCTAACACGCAGTGAATAGAGATTAGAAATGTGATCGTACACGAGGTTACGTTATATTACACGACAGTATGGCCGCTCGCCTTGATCGTGGGTATTAATTGGTGTTAGCGTTTAGTAATGTTATTTACTGAATTAATCCACACCGTATGTATGTTAATGTAATTATCACTGAATATTATTAAAAGTTACTTTCTTTATCTCTAGGGCTACCAATAGGTATCGAACCCTCGTCACACTCTGCTTTGGTTCGCAACACTTACATAAGTATTAATGGTTTCACTTACTTTTTGTAGACCTCGCAGCTTGTGATTCACTCTGCTCATTTTTTAGATGTACTTGGAGTCTTCTCGAATCAACCTGGATAGCCAGTACTTACGATCATTGACTAACCACGTGGAAACACGCCACCAATAATCCACTCAATTGTTTAAAGGCACAATACATTTTATTTGTATTACCATGAACTTATGGTAAAGCAATAAATGATCAGAACGTAAATTATTAATGAATGAACAATAAACAATATGAACTAAACTAACAATTTTGGTTTTACTTAATCTAACTATCGAGCCTAACCCATGTGCACCCTCACACGGAATTATAGGACCGAACGGTAGAAAAAGGTAAAACAGACTGACTTAACAAAATCAATGTGAATATCTTCTTTAAACGAGGTTACTGTCCCAGGTGTCTTTGGCTTCATATCCCTTATTGTTGATGGTCTTCCCACATACACTTCACTAGTTAGAAATTTAGAATATTTAAAGTGAGTGGCACTTTACCAGCTGTCAAAAATACATTTGAAGTTGATGAATTTATCAAAAAAATCAAAATCAAGTAAGCTGGGTCTACCTAAAACAGGAAAACTTGGCAAGGGGTCTACCCGAAACCAGAAAACATGCCAAGGGGTCTACGAGCCAAAAACGTTGGGGAACCAATGGTTTAGACCAAATCTAAAAAATATTGTTGCAAAATAACATCTCATTGCATTAAATTCTTTGGCTGTCAAGCATCTAGGGTTCCAAGAAAGTTGTCTTTTTCAGTACATGGATTTGTTTAATGACATTGATCCCTGGTAGCTTCCCAATTCAAGCTTCATAACCCTGTTATACAAATCATATTTAAGGTTTTGTGGTTCCCCTGGCCAAAATATGATTGTAAATTCATTGATATTAATGAAATGTTCTACTGCACTGACATCAGTAAAATGGATCACAACTCACACAAAATCCACAGTTCAGAAATTGTTTGAATAAAAATTGTTTTTTAAAACGAAACTTCTTCTGTCCTACTCAAAAACTCTTTCCTCACTCGAGCTCTTGCCAAGAATGAATGCAGCGTAATGTAAGTAATGCAGCTGGTATGTGTACTCGCGACAGCTGTTGTCTACTGGTTCCAATTCCAGCCACCAAACGTCTATGCAGAGGGGTTGCGGAAATTGGTTAAACGTTATCAAAAACGTGTTACCCAGAATGGTGACTATGTAAAAAAGTTAATTATTGTTGCCACACATCAAAATTGACATTAACCGTTTAAAACTGTTTAAAAAAGACAATTATTTGATGTTTATCTTTCTCGGAGGCAAATGTTTGTGCAGAGGGTCACGGAAAATGGTCCTGTGTCAGCACAAATTCGCCGATTTCCATGTATTTTATATGTAAATGTTCGGGAGACTTTAATCTATTTAATGCTGTTAACCAAAAGGTTTTTGAGTTCATAATTAATTTTTTATAATAAAACGACTGCTACTTTTTGAATCACCCTCGTATATAATGGTTTTACACAAATAAAAGACAAAATATGAAGATATTGGTTGTTTTATTATAGGAACAATTTCCTTTAAGTAATAGCTTAACACTGATGACATTTATCATTAATTCTTATAATTAATTCCAGATATTCAATAAAACACCAAACAGATATTAAATTAAATTGCAAAGGGAAAAATTTAACTCATTTATTTTCTTCCATTTCAAGACTTTTTTATATAGTGAGATTTTATAAATAGTGAAAACAAAAACAAATGTAAGTTACAGTAAAACTGTAGTAAAAACAAAAATGTCTGCATGACATCAGCAATTAGCAGCAAAAATTTAGAAATTAGATTTTAACAAAAATTATAGACTGCATCTAACTTTATTGGATAACAGCTAATCTAAATTTATTTAAACAAAAATACAACTAATAAAGGCCACTGTTTTTTCACATCATTCCAACTTGATTTTGAGGTTTAAATGTCGTAAAATAGATTCATTCCCAACATAAACAGTTGTCTCATGAAATAATGTTTTGGTTCATTCTAGTGGGTTTGCAAAAATGCTTTTTCCCAACATCAGCTCCAGGGTTGTCTAGTTGGTGCCAATAAATCAACATATTTTAACGCTAAATAATCACAATCTACTGACAGAATTATGCAAGTTACAATATAAAAAAATCAAATAAGCAAATTAATTTCCATCGTATTTTAATAATATAGGTAACAGCATTACACACACTGGTGCCTATTTGTTCCAAGGTATTAGTAATAAACCTATACAACATAAACATCATTTGTATACTATGAATCCCATAGTCTGTAAATGAATGCTATTGCAAACAGAAGTTACCTTTACAAGCAAAAAATTAATTTTTTTAAAGAAATGTCCAGTATTCTTCCATTCTTTAAGGTAATGATGCTCATGAAGTAAGCATATACAGTTGCATTTCTAATAATACTGGCGGCTCATCACCAACAGTCGTGCATTCCAACGTGGCAGTAAACATCAAAAAACACTCAGTAAAATAAAAGTTCAATGTTAAAATTAAAAAATATAAAATTAAATGTTTACCCTTTTGGTTATGAGTGTATGAAATACAATTCCAGTCACCATACACAAGAATTGACTTTAAAATTCTTGACACATATTCATAATACACTACTGATACAATAGTATTTGTCTTCATGATATTGAAATTTATTGTGCTAACTTACTTTCATGATCTCCATAAACAATTTCTCTATTTTCAAAAATATAAATTAAAACTTTTTTGCATCCACATCAATTAAAAGCTTACCCAAATGCTATATTCCATGAAGATAAAATATCATTGAAGGCAGGAATATTGGCACCTCTGGTATCTGGTCCCCATCATCACTGTCTATAATATACTGTAACTTTTGAAGTTTTGTTTCATATAACTTATATATTTATTACAATGTATTTCTATCCACTCACAACTTTATTCTGTTGGTCTTTACTGCAACTTCCAGTAGTGTTTGTCTTCTGCTAATTGTTACTTCCATTCTTCACACTGTAACTTAACTTACCAATAAATAGAACATAATATTGACCACAAGTTGTTAGAATTCAATTAGGACTTATGAGAGCATCTACAGGCGACTTCTCAGCAGCAATCTAAGAAACCTCGTCATTTAGTTATTTAATATCTTAATTCACAAATATAAATGAATTGCCTTAGATAAAGACTAAAACCTTATACAATATCCTCTAAGTGTTTCTTGGTCTCCAACTGCAATGCAAGTCAAATTTAACACATAAAATAGTCTTGAAGCTATGTTAACCTTTCTCAAGATATTATATATGATTAAATTAATAATTGTACTACTTGCAACTCTGTAATATACAGTGTGGTCAAAAAGTCTGTACCCCTTTTAACTTTTTACATAAGCGCAATTTAAAAAACAGCTAATGGGAGCAAATAGGAACTATGTGAATCTCAATCCAATGGTGATCTTATGTTTCTGTGGACTTGTAAATTGTCTTTTTTAAACTTTATTTTTTAAATGAAAACAGATACAATTATTGTGACAATCACAAAGTTGTGTGGAATTAAAAATCATAAAGTTTGAGAACCAAACATCAAAATTCAATACATGCATGGTTCACCCACAAAATGGAAAAATGGTATTAATTTTGGCTCAGAATTGGCCTTATTAATGTTTATTTTAGTTGGATATTTAAACTTCCTAACCCATAAGTAAACCCATCTAGTTTTAATTTAAAAATATAATCCACATTTCTAATACCACAGCATCCCACTTTGCATTTCATAAGGTATTATAGAGGGATCTAGTGGCCATTGGGATATTTCCATATTACTGATAGATCCATATTACTAGTCCACTTCCCCCAGGAATATTTTTTTTTAATATTTGAACTAAATCCAGATTTTCCTTTATCATTGTTTCAACATGGGACCAAATTTTCCTCTGAATGTCTTCATTTAAATGAAATCTTTTAGTTCTTTATGAACCAGCTCTTCTGAATAGGAATATGGCTGTCACATGATGACTATCAAAGATGTATTTGCATCGCACAAAATGCTTATTAGTAAAATTTATTTCAAAATGTAGAACTTGAGTAATTTCATTTTTCATTTTGTAGTGAATACTCCAAAAGGCAATGGCAATATTTAAAAGCGTTTTGTTCATTCTTTCAGAGTGTCATTCTTGTAAATGTTAAATTGATTTTATTTAGAAATATTAGTGATTCCTAAAAGAATAAAATATAATCTGTATAATAATTTCCTGATTTTTAAATTCTATTTGAATTTTTAAACTATAATTCTGATTTCAAAACCTGAAAAATGTTCACCCAACCTGTGTTAAGTAATATTTTTTATAAATTTTTGCTGCATTCAACATTAGTAGTTAGGGTACAATCTAAGCCGGGCCAATCAGCGTTGAGCTTTTGGGCACGAAATTCAAATCTGACCAATCAGAGAGCAGGATTGGGTGGTGGGCGTGGCTAAGTAAAAAAGTGGGCGGAGCTTACTGTTACAAATGCCCCATGTTAAACTCTCATAGTGACGTCATAATTTCTTTTTGTGTTACACTTTATGAGGCAACCCTGTACGTATGCGCTCCCAGCTGTTGTGTGTTAAAAGTGTAGCGCATGCGTATTGTAAACATAACCGCTACGTGTTTGTCGATATTAATCCGATCAGACTCTGCTCCGATTAGTTAAAGTTTTAATAGCATACATGTGTTTCAACTATTATTTATGTAATACTAAAAAATGTCAAGGTCAAGTGTTTTGTTTGGGTTGAAGAGAGGAATGTGTTAAGTAGTTTATGTAATATGAATAAAAAGAAAAGGGGGAAAATAATGATTCATGGGATTTTTCTTTTGGGAGAATATTTTTTTAAACAATGCGTTAATTGTTGTCAATAGTTAAATGGTTTTTAAAACTAAAATTGTTCAGTACACTTGCAGGGATGGCTTGGTTAAAGTTAAAAACATATGATTTTAATAATTTGGATATAAGACCTTATGGATTATTTTGTGCGGATAGTTTGCATAAAATTTAAGTGGATGTCATGGGAGCTGTTAGTTTAATCAGGTTAGGTTAGTTTAATCAGGTTTGGATAGGTTATATCACTAAAGTCAAAAAATGGTAGCGTAGCGCCTCAGGTCTTCTCATATATATATATTCATTTTTAACTCGACTCTCATCTGTTTAAATTCATGACCCTGTTCCCTCTTATTTTTCAACTTAACTATTGCTAACGAAAACATTCACACTGCTTTTATAAAACAAAACACCCACTCTTACTATTTGAAAAGGCCTCATGTTACAAATTGTAGCAATGACCAACTACTTACTTCTTATTTTGATGGACAATATATAACTGACGACAGTGCCTTAAAAATACTGCAAGCAGTTTAATAAGATCATCAATACAAAATACATAATCTTGCTTAATATTTTCGAAACTTGAAGTGGTAAAAATATATAAATACTACGGATGACTTTCTTTCAAAAAGCATGGAACGTTCCACCAATAATAAGATTCCAGATATTAATATTATTAATGTGGAGCTTTTATGCGATATTGACGAAAAAATATTATATAACTTCCAAGATATGTTTCAAACGTTCAATTTTATTTCAAGATACCTAAAAGCATGTTTGTTAAAAGAATGTGCTGCATGCAAAACGCACATTACAACGCAAAACGCGCAGCAATATTACATCTATTAAATCACCACTTTATAATCAACAGCAATATTATCAACAATAATACAAAATGTAAGTAGTTTTTATAAAAGCTATAATTTTTTATATCAAACATTTTTTTCTTTAATATAGTTTACTTATTAAACATGTCTAAATACATTAACGACGGTACCCAATCACAATCAACTTCCAATACAACTGCAATTCAACCCGTTCAATTTGATTACGCAAAAGTTAACGTTGAAACAGCCACACCAAGGAGGTAAAACTATTTTAAATGGAAAAGTCATTAATAATGAAATATATACTCTAATGCATAAAAATGTTTTAATAGATTACCCACCACTAAGCAATCCTTATGATATTAATCAAGTACTATCAAATCTCACCAACTATGTCAATCATCAAAATCCTGTTCAAAAAATATTTTAAATGCTTATGTTAATGAAAAAGAATTAACAGAAAAGTTATTCATGGCCGCTATCAAAGGTTACACTTATCCACAATTTTTCAATAGTTGTCGTATATTCTTTTACAACCGCAATCGTCACAAAAGAAATGATTACTTGCGAATGTACAGTGGGTTACATCCATCCAGACGACTTCTTAATTCATATAAATAATCCTGAAAATACAAAAAAACATTTATTATTGCATTGATATTTCATTGTTAATTATATCTTGTAATATCAATTTGTAATGAAACACTTGCATTATTTTAAAAACTTGCTTATTTAATGGCGAAACCTCTGTTACAAACAAGTTTAATCACAAATTCATATCGACACTTTTAAAAGTATTATATAAACATAACTGTCTACACACATCCCCTCTTAACATATTTTATGACCTTTTTCAATTACTTTTTCTCTCCCCTCTCCCCAATGTTTTATTTCTTATTGATCCATTGAAATTCGTTTGTTAATCAATTTATAATAAAAAGACATTAGAATCACGTTATTATGACGTGTTTACAAGTAGAATGTAGAAATCGATTATCGATAATTGATTATATCGTTTCTATATCGTTTATCAACATGCTCCTCTATGGACGCACGAAATTGGAGGATTTGAACTCAATTTAACTGTAGAATTAATTGCTTTATTACAATTCCATTAAGAAATTCTTGTTGACCATAATATTATCTTTATCTTTAATTTAAGCTAATGTAGACTTTTATAGCTTAATTATTAATGATTTTATAGCCGTTTTAGTAAATTAGGCATTGGCTAAGCAATATTGATACGTTAATTCTCGTATTGCAATTTAGATAACAAAAGAAACTTTTTCTGGTTTCTATATTGTAAATAATAATTAATTCTAATATATTAATTATTATTTTGTACATCTTTTGGTCGTCGACCTTATTGTTTATGTTATTCATTTTAGGTCACTCTGGGCCCCTACAATAAGCGTTACCCAGAAAAGGTGATCTGCGCTGACTCAATGCTTTAACCTTAAGTTAAATGCATATATTGTTTGCTGAGTCTAATTTATAATGATCCAATGATCATTAAATTGTCGTTTGATTGAGAATTAGTCGCATACTAATTCTAATTCACCGATTTTAACATCCCAGCTGAGATGACGATTCAAATCGCGTTATTGCAGATGATGCCATACGCATACATTTACCTATTGATTTTCACTTGCAGTGTGTTTTTCCAACAATAAAAACCTACTTTTGCTTGAATCATAACTGATTAGTTTTGAGTTTGCTTTAGTGTTTAAATTTAATCGCATACGGCAAAGTTAATGAAACTAAGTCAGCATTAAGTAACTGATCTAATTCAATAGAATAAGTAGAGTAAGTCGATTGAGATTAAGTAACTACGTTAATATTGCATTTAAAGACTATTTGAGTCGAAAACTCTTGCTTTTGGAGTCTGCAGGAATTTCCATTGTTTGTTACGATTTATGCATTATTATATCAGCCTAGCTAACTGATTAAGGCGTATTGAATAGCAATTCGATTGGCGATTCATAGAGTAGAACTGATTATCTCCAACAAGACTTGTCTAATTCTGTCTTTAAGCCAACAGGATGTTGCTGCACGCTATTGAACACCATCCAGTGTTCATCAATCTTGTATCAGAACTTATAAGGGTATAGCCCCAGAAGTCTCTGAACTAACAATTTTTTGTAATCCTCTACATCCCCTAACATCATTTTACATACCATTATTGTTTTTTGTATTTACCATGTGGGAATAAGGGATGAAGCTAAACTGGCGATGGCAGGACCTAAAATACCTATTAAGGAACCAATAAAACCTCCATGGTGTGACATTAGTTGACATTTCTGAGGATGTGACATGTTTGGTTCTGATAAATGTCAAACATTTTCATTGTATTTATGTAAACGACTTAACCCCTTTATTTTACCCATAATTTTGTTACAATAATTAAGACATAATTCTGATATTTTATCCACGGCGGCAGGTGATAAATGTTGACAATAGTCGGCCTGTTGTTCAAGTCGGTTTTTTAGACGTCGTAATATTTCTAATTCCTGTAGGGGTAGTGTTAGGTGCTGTGCTCCACCTTTCATCGAAGTTGAAACCCCCTACAGCAGTGGCGGCGGCGGTGTGGTGGCGACAACGGCAGCAAGTGTAGAGAGTTGGCGGTTAGATGACGTCATTGTTGAGAAGATTTCTTCGTTTTTTTCCTCGTTTGTAGGTGACGTCTTGCACGTGGACAATGATGGGCAACCATAATTGTTTGTGTTTAATAAGGGTAGGGCATATGGTGTTATAAATTGATAGGGTTGATTATGTTGTTCTCTTACTAATTCTAGGGAATGTATGGTTTTTTTAAGAAGATCAATTTTTTCTTGACTAAGTTTTCTGCTACTTTGCACGGCTTTAATTAGTTGAACTAGAAATAAAATCTCCAATGTCATAGTGACAACTAAGGTGAATAGCACAGTGCAATTCTTTAAATACTTTTTAAATGTTTGTGGTGGTTCTTTTTGTTGTACATTGTTATTATTTGACATAATTTTATTGGTACTGGTTGTACTACCTGTTGGTGTATCAAAATTAATGGGTGATATTTTACCATTATCAACATCTGTTGAGGATGCATTACTACCTCCATTACTACCACCAACATGTGTATAAATATTTTCTAAAACATTGGGCAGCATGATGCGCTTTTTCTTTTATTTCATTGAGTAACCCGTGATAGAGAGTTTCTCCTAGATAGGCAACTGTTTCTTTACTAGGTAAAACGTTACTCAGATACCTTATGCAACTAGGTGTGTTGAGCATAAAATCTAGAAATAAATAGGTGTATCCGTGACATGTGGCGTCAATATATACCGCTTCAAATTTATTGGGCGATATACTTTCCACCTGTTGACCAAAATGGCGACATTGATTGCTGTCACGTGGACTTTTGAATAGAAAAAAATATTTTGTATTCAAACTAATTCTCAGACTTTTGTTACCTCCAGGAAATAAATTTTGATTAAAAAGAATGACCCTAATATTGTCATGATGAACATATCTGAAATGAATTTATTAGATTGGCATTCAATAATCAAATCGTCGATAATAATTAAAGTTTTTTGTTGTTTTTCATCCGTAGGAATTTTGTCCAATAAACCTTTGTCTAATTGTACTTTTTTTTAAATTTCTCCAAACATGTCGTACAAAAGTTGATATTTACCGTAACATATAACGAGTTTATCAGGTGGCGGTAAAATCATTTTGTTTGATTTACGCAAAACGTTTGTTAAAAATACCGTTTTACTACACCCTGTAGGTCCTGCAGAAATGCAAGTAAATGGATGTAATAATTTTACATCATATTTTTTATCTTAAAAATAGTACGATTTTTTTGCTAATTTTATATTACATGCATGTTTTTTAAAAAAAATAACCACCTTCTTAGACTAACTTATAAATGATATAATTAAACTTTTACGGTGTCCATTTATAATAATGACACGGTCTGCGGTCTGTGGTCCATCTTTATTTTCATTTGGATCCAGCATAGCAAAAGCTTAGTCGATCAACAGTATCAGCTGTTTTAATTGTACCCAGCTAAAGTTTAAGCATGTACACCACCCACTTTTATTGGGAACAACATCACTTCTTGGCCGAATTGTAAACACGTTCCAACGCTCTTAATTCTAAGAATTTTAGTTACTGGTAAGTATAGACTTTTAAATCTCTATTATATCCAAAAAGTTTATAGCCGCTATTTGATCTTCAACATCAGTGATGGATCGATAAAGTTCGTTGGCAGGTGTGGTATGACACCAGTTTTAGTCAAATTGTTAAGCGCTCATCATCGGATGTTGGATTGAAGATCCGGTGGTATTTTGTGGTGTCATAGTAGTGGTATAATTCTAATTACCATTAATGTTTTCTCCTTTTTTTAAAAAAAACTTTTCAAGAGAAAGTTGTTACGCTTTTAGAAGTTATCAAATAAATGATTATTAAACAGTCAGTGTGCGTGGCTTTTTATTGCTAAAAGTTTTAAAGTAAAGGGGGGTAATAGGGTGGGTTTTGTTTATTTTGGAAAAAATGTCCGATAGATAACTACAACGAAAGTGTAAATTTACATTGATTAATTTAAGAGGTGTCAAAAAAGGTGTTATATGGAGGGGGTGTTAAACCTTTAACATGTGAAACTAATAATTTAAAAAATAAAGAAAACTGTAGTAAATACATAAACATCATGATGAATAACTACTAAGCAATTAATTTTTAAAACTTTTATTATTGTGATGTTGACACACGGCGGTGATATAGGAGGAGGAGGTGGAAAAAAGAAGTAAAGTGTTAAGAGAAATACGATGCTTGCTCAAACGCATGTTAAATTACTTTGCTATAATATTTTGTTAACGTTACAATGACATAGCAAATGTTCTGTATACTATTTTTTTATTTTGATTTATTGCAAAATGAACAATTTTTATATCAAGTACAAATTTGTTTTAATGTTGACAACGTTGTTGATTTAACGTTGTAAAGGTCGTTTTTTTTATATAATATTTTCATTACCATTTTATTGTTTAAACTTCAATCTGTAGTGTTCAAACGATTTAAAATGTATGTAGGAGAAACTGTTTTATATCGATTAAACAAATAAAATAAACTATGAGCCCAGCATGTAGAGCTAATAGGATTATATGAAGATTAATTAAAATATTTTTAAAGTGCCATTCAAACCATTGTTACCAATATAGGTGATGAAATGAAGGAGAGTTGCCAAAAGAGTCAAACAATTCTCCTTGCATTCGTTCATTAACATAGAAACAGACCCAGTGTTAACTATTTTTATCGTCTTCATCTGTATTTAAAATTATACTCAACCCTTAAAAGGTTTATTTACGCAGTCTAAATGATTGGCAGGAAGTACTCCTATGAAACAACCCTTACTGCTGGTGGTAAATAGTATCTTGTTCATACATTTATCCAAAGTAAAATTATCCATTTTTGTTTTTCGTTAAGGATTAGAGTTGATAACGCTAACCTGGCGATTACGATTAATGAACATTTTTTGACAAAACACGCCGTAATATATCATTTGCATATTTTCAGCTAATTTGACAGTAAATTGACCGTTTAATTTTAAAACACTATGTTGACTGGGCTGTGTGAAATCACTACCTGCATTATTATTTGTAAAATCAAATACTATTACAGTATATCCTTTGGCATTATTTTGACAGGTAATAATGGGAGCTGGTGTAGAAGCCGTACCAGCATCTATATTATTTAAAATTGACATGTATCCTTGTATAAAATCATCATTGGCAAAGTCAAAGTTTTTAATTCCACATTGCGTAATTCTACTGTCTATGGTTGCCATCAGATCTTTTAAATAACAATGGTGAAAATTGACAGGGTTTTTGTCAGGAGTACCATTTAAAGCTTTATGGTTTACAAATGCCCAGACAAACCTGTAGGGAACTTTTTTGTTAAAAGGGTCGTTGAGTACAAAAGACAGAGAGTCCTTGGCAATGGAATGTGATCCTACTCAAATATCCGGACACGCAGAAGAAAATTGTCCTAACGGCTTTGGATGTTCCAGCAGCTTAGCATATTGATATAAAATCACATTATCTGGTTTGTATTTATTATATAACAAGACAATGTCGTCGATTTTAAATTGATGCTTCCTTTGGTCGGATCATAATTTAAATAAAATTCAGGTTTATTACATGTAAGTTTAAGATGTGTTTGATTGAGATTAGGCATTAATTTTCTGCAGCGTGATAGATCCAAATGTAATGGAACAACCATATTGTAATTTTTTGATAAAGCTATATTGCTGTTTAAATTTTTGGCACTGGTTGTACAACCATCAGTATTAGGTGTGTAAACATCGTTAACACCATTTGCGTTGGGTATCAAATTCTGCAATAGACCTTTACTTTTTATTAACTCATCAACAAAATTTAATAAATTTTCAAAGTAACATTTATAAAGATACAGGTTATTGGCTGTTGTTATTAGGCATCCATTAATAGTTCATTCAATTTGACTAAACAAACAAGATCCAAAATTATTAGTAGGGGTTACCACATCTGTTTCATCTAAGGTATTTCCATTTTCTTTTAATACACATCCTTTAATTATTAAATGGGGTTCAATAAAATCTAAGAAAAATTAAAAAATCGATCTTAGGTGAATTGTTTTGGGTGTGCTTGAGGTAATAATTCCACTTCCAAACGCTCCTGAGTTTCTTAATATTCAACATTACTTTTTTCATCATCAAATAGATCTAATCTATCTTTGTAAATTACACCACCTTCTTTTGAATTTGTAGTAATGTTTTCATTGTTCGCATTACATTTTCTTTTAGGCATGATAAGATAAATAAAACTATTTTTAATCTAGGAAAAGGTCTTATGCGCACCACGTCTGATAGTACCAAAGATATCTCGTTTTATGGAATTTTTTTCTTATTTTTTGGCTTTTTAGAGGTTTTTTAACTGTACCATATCTGGCTTATCTACTATGGGGTTTAGAACGTGAACATAAACGTGATAACGCAGAAGACTTAATTCTTTTAAATTGTTTTCTAGTTAAATTTTCTATTCCCCCAGGTAGCATTCCTAAAGGTAATCCTGTCATGTTACTCATGTCCTGTCTTCTAAGGTGTTAATACCTGCTCTACCAAAATCCTTCCCTACAGTTCGAGCCATAGGTTTAACTAAAAGGCATATCCACCTAAAAATGTTAGAGAAAAAACTGCCTAATCCTTGTCCACATAGAAAATGTACGCCTGCATAAAATGCAGGATGATAATTCCCCCAACCTCTTTGTTGCTGATGGCACTGCTTCATATAATAATACATTAATTTAACTTGAGCATTATTACCATAACTTTTTTGTTTTGTTGTCATAATAATTTTTTACTTTTCTTTATTTTTAATAACAGGTATAAAATGCAGTTTTATTTGACTGTTACCATCTTCAAAATTAAATAAACTTCCAAAATAGGTAAGTAAATCAATTTTTATAGTTTGTAAAGTATCCAAACATACAGGAAAATACTGTGGCTGGTTATAAAGAAAATGAACAAAATTGTTTTGACCCTGCATATTTATAGGTACAATTTGTAATAATTGAGCCTGCATATCATCAATATGCTGATGTTGAATAATGTAGGTATGAACAAATACTGCTGTTTCTTGTATATGTGGAGGAAATGTAGCTCTCACTTTCCACCCACCAATATGATTGTTTTTTTCTTTAGTATATATGATTTGGTTCAGAAAATGATCCTCATGTTCAATAGTTAGTGAGAATCCTAAAATGTTTGTAAGATCCATTTCAAAAAATATTTTAGCGGTATTTTGTGGCGATTCAACTATAATATGTTGTAATTTTGAGTCCTAAACAAACTGTAAAGTTTCTTTAAAATATCTGCCATATTTATTTAATACTTTATGCGTTTTTAATTTAAAATCTGGAATCTCACGGTTTAGATTTTCAATCATTTTTGCCTTATCCTGCCATACAATAAAATTTAAATTTTCTACCAGTATTGCTTTGCTATCATAGCATCCTGGAAGTATTAGATTATTACCGTAAATAAAATAATAACTGTTTATATAAGTTTGACCCTCTAAATGTACATTAACAGGTCACATGCTAATACTTATTTTTAATTGCTATTCGCTTTTTTCTTTAAAATTGTATGTGGCATCAGTTAAAGGTACTTTCTAATATAAAAAATAGAAGGTACATGAGGAAGTTGCAAAGTGAAAGCATAATTGAGTGATTTGCTATCTGATGTTATATTTTACCACCAATGTGGAATCATTATATCTACTAACCCTACTTCCCAATTAGTTGAACTCAATTTTATACTTTTAGACAAATGTACTGTAAACATTCTGGCTTTATTTTTTAGATAATATTGTACAGATGAATTAGATGTCAAAGTCATGTAGAAACTGTTTTGATTAATTTCTTCTTTGAAAGCCATTTTTTTTAATAAATAATATAAAAAATATTTTTTTCACTATTAAACAATAAGTTGTTTTCACGTTTGAATCTTAAAACATAATAAATATATTTTACAATTAACAGTTCTTTTTTATATGTTTTTTTAAATCGTTTTCCAACTATTCATTTTAGAAGGATAAGACCACCATTTTACCAAATATTACTTCTGTTTGCCCGCGTTTTTGCTCTGTAGAATTTTAGTTTTTAACGTTGGTTTTCCTACTTTTTGTATTTTAGCTTCATAGTATACACCGTCCATTTTTTCACCCTTGCTATCCATTACTCCAACATGATACTACTGCTACAAAATGGCCGTCTGAAGCTCAGAAATGTAAAATCTATAGATCTAGACCAATTTCTCAACCCAAAGCTTTCAAGCATGATACTACTGTTACAAAATAGCCTTCTGTTGATCATAAATCTGAAATCTATAGTGGTAGACAAATTTCTCAACCTAAGGCACTCAAGCATGATACTATTTCTACAAAACGGCTGTCTGAAGATACTAAATCTGAAATCGATAGATCTAGACAAATTTCTAAACCTATTTCCCTCCAGCATGATATTAATTCTACAAAATGGCTGTCTGAAACTCCTAAATGTAAAATCTATAGATCTAGACAAATTTCTCAACCTAAGGCCCTCAAGCATGATACTATTGCTACAAAATGGCCGTCTGAAGATCCTAAATCTGAAATCTATATATCTAGACAAATTTCTCAACCTATTTCCCTCCAGGATGATATTAATTCTACAAAATGGACGTCTGAAAATCCAAAATTGGAAATCTAGAGATCTACTTTAAGTTCTCAACCTATTTCTTTCCAGCATGATACTACTGTTACAAAATGGCCGTCTGAAACTCCTAAATGTGAAATCTATAGATCTAGACCAATTTCTCAACCTATTTCCCTCCAGCATGATACTATTGCTACAAAATGGCCATCTGAAGCTCCTAAATCTGAAATCTATAAATATAGACCAATTTCTCAACCTAAGGCCCTCAAGCATGAAACTATTGCTACAAAATGGGTATCTGAAGATCCTAAATCTGAAATATAGAGATCTAGACCAATTTCTAAACCTAAGGCCCTTAAGCATGATACTACTGCTACATAATGGCTGTCTGAAGATCCTAAATCTGAAATCTAGAGATCTAGACAAACATCTCAACCTAAAGCCCTCCAGCATAATACTACTGCTACAAAATGGGTATCTGAAGATCCTAAATCTGAAATATAGTGATCTAGACCAATTTCTCAACCTATTTCTTTCCAGCATGATACTACTGCTACAAAATAGCCGTCTGAAGCTCCTTAATGTGAAATCTATAGATCTAGACCAATTTCTTAAC
>JAAFCF010005931.1:1066357-1082665 GCA_013389785.1 Helicorthomorpha holstii | reverse complement strand
TTATTGTTGTTGTTTATGTTAACAAAATTAATCAGTAACTAAAAGGCCAAGCCTTTAATTGACTATCTAAATAGGCTTTATCAAACACTATCTGATATGTTTTATCACAAACTTGACTTTTTAAATTGCCGGTATATTTACATCTTTTAATGTTAAACTGTTTCACCTTTATCTTATCACAAACTTTTCTCTCTTCACTTATCATTTTTAGACATACCAAACTTTTAATAAGTTGATAATTTATATCTGCATTTTTGCTAAAATTTATATTTATTCCTCTTACTTTCCACGATTCTTCCCCATTACTCAATTTATACCCGTAATTTTTTGGACCGCCACACACAAATTCCGTAATATAAACTTCTTTCTTGTCTTTACTGTAAACGGTTATTTGCTACAGATTTCATCAGTTAATTGTCCCAAATTTTCAACAATAATCCCCTTCAAAGGATCTTCCATTTTTCATGGTACTATGTATATTAAACTATATGTATCCATATAAAGCGAATTTTCCTCTACTATATCCATTAAAGGTTGTAACTTTTATCTAACACAAGCTAAATATGTTTTTGCAGAAATTCCTTTCACTTCCATCAAGGGTTTATATGTCACCAACATGTTATTTTCGTTTACTAATTTTGGGTCGGTAATCACTTTATCGTTGCTATTTAAAAGATCAACAAGTGTCATATGATTGTCCACCACCACAGTAACAGGTAAATCTTCACATTGAGCAAATTTTCCCCATAAAGAATTAAGACAAAACTTTGCAATAGCCCTCTTTCCCACATTTTTTTAACTTTTTCCAACTTAATACCTTCTACCTGTTCATAATTTTTTATATAATTTAATTTATCGGGTTTACACCGAACCCAAGAAGGCCATCTCGAAGATTCCTGCTTAATTTTAAGTAAGGCATCCACGTATTTAGCAAATAAATCTTTCATCCATTTTTCGTAATGCTGAATTTCGTATACTTTTATCACCTGATAACCACGTTTGACAGCCTCATCTACTTCAATTGTTGTCCATGTACCACTTATAGCCCATGAAAATGCAGATGGTTACATTTGCTATCAAGTGGATGGTGTAAACAACAAGCATGACATAAGGGAAACATTAGTTTATTTTTACATCTAAATGGTAGCACAGGATGATATAATTTAAGTGGAGGAATTACCACACACTTTACCATGCCAAAATATTTACCACCACCTTCATAATTAGTTGGGTGTAAAATTTGAAAATGTCCAACAGGCATGATGTCAAATTTATTAACCGTCGGATATAAACTAACATAATTAGCATACATAATGTTTTCCCTTATTTTTGCCTTGTAATATAGACATGTAGGCGCCGTACGTCCCCCATAAAAACCTTGCCTCGGAATCAGAGATCCCATCAAACTGTAAATATTATTGATAAAAAACTGTTGCATAACACTCCCACTTCACAATTATTTCTTTAATTTGATTTATCTCCTTCAACAAACGTCAAATTGTTTTATTGTATAAATCACGCACATAAATACTGTTTACTCTATTAAAACTATGTGGTTTATAACAATGTGGACAGCCATGAAAATACAATCCCATAAAATCATACGCGCAACTATTGACATATAACATAATTGACTATATGACATATGCTGACTCCTTTGATTGAGCAATCCATTCCAACCACTTAATACTTTTTTCACTGTAACGTTTTTTAGACGGATAATAACCCACAAGAGGTATTATATCGATACTATTTAAAGGCATAAAATGAGCAAAATATACTTTTTGACAGTATGAAGGTAACGTTACAGCGTGTAAAAAAGGATCCATATTAAACATTTTGCGTGTCATATGTCTAAATTCATTGCACGCCTGTCGTAAAATGACAACATCAGGCTGACAATATTTGCGCAACTCGGTTTTAAAATTAAAAGTTTTTCCAATCTGTTGGGCATGCCAATCCGTCAAACTTTGGCGTTCATATGCTGTTTTTTCATATCTGGTTCGTAAAATTCCAAAGCCGGCCACACTCCTGTGTAATATTGATTCTCTAGTCGATTAAATTTATGCAGAAAATAAATTTTCTTTAACTCTTGTAAATTGAAAGTCATAGGTAGAGCTGCCAGTGGTACCGGTAAATAATTTTGAGAATAAATAAGTTATATTGTTTGATTTCATAGTAATTATCTTTTGTCTATTCCAAGTAAACTCAGGACACATTATTTTTAAACAACCACTGCAGCACTAAATGATGATCATATCCACGTCCGTAATGACTAACAAAAATATGTTTTTCTCCCAACACACCTTCCATTAATTCGCCAAAAATCCATTCGCACAAAATATAATTGGTATCCTCACCCCCATCCAATATTTTTCTATTTTATTATCCTCACTTTGAACAATAACCAAATTTAGCTGATGAATATTATCACTATTATTCACTAAACATTCATAATCAAAATACCACACGCGCCCTGCAGGTGGTCGAGGTATACCACATTTATTTCTTCTCATAGGATCATATTTCTGAATAAAACATCTGTGGTTGAACTCCTGATTTGTTTTACAGCATCTACAATATTTAGTAAAGCATTTATGCTCTGGTTGTTTATGTTGACAACACACACTGCAATATCATAAATCATGACAAGTCGCATTTTCCAGATGTTTTGTAAAACATTGGGATCCATAAAAATATCTCAAACAACAACTACATTGTTCTGTAGGCCACTGTAATGACATCTTAAATTCTTCACATTCGGTGCTGTTACAAGCTAAAAAATTACGCGTACACCTTTGATGACCGGTAACACCTTTTAAACATAAAATACAGAACATTCGAGCACCATATAATGAAGATACATTAACTATACTATCATAATGTCCGTCATCTAACAATAGCCATAGTCTAAATTTTACTTTTTTTTGATTTTCTTTATCGTAAGGATTTAAAGTTGTAAACGTCACCCTTAAATCACCATCCAATTCTATAACATATATTTGATACTCTTTACCTAAATAATTGGCAAATTTTCTAATTTCTTCTATTCCACAAGGTTTATTTGACGCCACACGAGCCCCGTTACAAAGCTCCTTGGCACATTTAGTTTGATAATTCATACTTTGTTGGATTTTTTTAAATTCCATATAATTTAGTTTACACATTTCACCTTTGGCTTCTCGATAATGAGCATTTCTAATTCCAACTACTATAGCCCTTGAACAACACATCAAATCTTCAGTGTTGTTGATAAAAACAACAAATTTATTACGACTTTTATACTTAATCCACGTTCTCACATTTTTTATATATCTTTTTTTCACAGAAGTTGTGCCATTTGGCGCCCCTTCCCGTGGGGGCATACGTGTTTTCATAAGCGATAAACGCAACTTTTTGTCTGTCAAATTAAATTTATCATTTGAATTTTGAATATTGACTATTGTATCCAACAACAATTTTCCCGTCAACCGTTCACAATTTATAAACGCGATATTTACGGGATTTTTTAATGTGGCATTCTGTAAACAGAAACGCATAAGTACATCTGGATATTTTATTTCATTTCCTTGTTTTCTTTATTTAAAGCAGCAAATTTATCAATTAAACAATTGAAAATAGCTTCTATTTTTTTATTGAACTTTTCAGGCAAAATCTTTTCCAAATTTTGAAATATAACTTCATCATTCATCACATCGGTTTTAAAATTTTTGTTTGTTTTATGTTCATAATTAATAATCTTAAAATATTTATCGCTAGCAGCTGCTGACGTCACCGCCATATTCTCACCTTCAGCAGCAATGCCAAGTCCATGATTATTATGAGCGGGAGGTTTTTTGCAAGTTGCCATCGACTCATCTTTCTCACTTATTTCGTTATACTTTTAACGCAAGTATGTATACTAATGACACCATTAATTATTTTATAACTAATATACAGTTTTTTATTTATTGTCAAAAAATAATTAAACCAATTTTTTATTTTTAATCTTTCACAAATTGTAATACTTTATGTTCAGTAATATATTCTTTTCCATCACTATAGCGATTCAATGTTTTACCAACTACTTTAAAATATAACCCTAAGGTAGGAGGTTTTGTCAGAACAACTTCTAAAGCTGTTTGTGATATTAAGTATGCTGTACCTCTAAAGAATCGCCAAAAGGAGTAAACGCTTGTAATGGACATATTGGTGATAAATTAAGGGGTGGTGGTGATGATGATGATAGTGACATATAACTAGTAGAAGGTTGGTGGTATTCTTGCTTTTGTTGCTCTTGTTCATGCTGGTTTTGATGGTAATGGTGATGATGATAATGGCTATGATATTGTTGTCGTTGTTGCTGTTGCTGTTGTTGTTGTTGTCTATATTGACGATCCAAATTTTTTAGTAAAATCCTACAAAAATTAATAAAAATAATAAAAACATATGCATAATTTTAAAACCAAAAAGAAACACTTACCATCTTCGTTGAGTATAAAGGTCTAGCAGTAGTCAGGGTACATCCTAAGCCGGGCCAATCAGCGTTGAGCTTTTGGGCGCAAAATTTAAATCTGACCAATCAGAGAGCAGGATTGGATGGTGGGCGTGGCTAAGTAAAAAAGTGGGCGGAGCTTACTGTTACAAATGCCCCATGTTAAACTCTCATAGTGACATCATAACTTCTTTTTGTGTTACACTGTATAAGGTAACCCTGTACTTATGCGCTCTCAGCTGTGGTGTGTTAAATGGATAGCGCATACGTATCATAAATGTAGCCGCTTTCCGTTTGTTGATATTAATCTAATTAGGCTCCGCCCCAATTAGTTACAGTTTTAATAGCCTACATGTGTTTCTTGAGTTTTTTTTTACCTTGACATGTCGATTTTCTATGCACCTGATATTGTATGCATATGTGGTGTGTTTAGGAGGAGGAGGTGAGGGAGAGAAAAAAGTAATTGAGGAAGGTAATAAAATATCTTAAAAGGGGGTGTGTGTAGACAGTTAAGTTTATATAATCTTTTTTAAAAGTGTTGCTATCGATATTTAATTAACCTTGTTTGTAACAGAGGTTAATCGTTATTAAATAAAAAATACGTTGAGTTTTAAAATAAAGTACACATGTCTTTTACTATAAAGTGATATTATGAAAATATATTTAGTTAGTAATTTAAAAATATTAATATAAACGTAATAATAAGAAAATGATCTTTTTCTTGTATTTTCAAGATTCTTTTTATTTATAAGAATTAAGACGTCTTCTGGATAGACGTAATCCATTGTACACTCGCAAAAAAATCATTTCTTTCACGACGATTGCGATTATAAAAGAATATACGACAACTATTGAAAACTTTTGGATAAATATATCCTTTGCTAGCGACCATGAATAACTTTTCTGTTAATTCTTTTTCATTGACATAGGCGTTTAAAATATTTCTTTGTACAGAATTTTGGCGATGGACGTAGTTGGTGAGATTTGATAGAAGCTGGTTAATATCATGAGGATTGTTTGGTGGTGGGTAATCTATTTAAGAATTTTTTTAAAAAATATTTCATTAATAATAATTTTTTATTTTTAAAAATAGTTTACTTACTTGGTGTGGCTGTTTCAACGTTAACTGTTGCGTAATCGATTTGAACAGGTTGAATTGGCGTTGTATTGGAAGTTGGTTGGGAATGGGTGCCATCATTAATATATTTGGACATGTTTAATACGTAAACTAAATAAAAAAAATGTTTTTAATTTTAAAAAATTTTAGTTTTTTTTATAAAAAATTACTTACCATTTGTATTATCGTTGATAATATTGTTGTCAATTTTGAAATGGTAATTTAATAGATTTAAAATTGCGGTGCGTTTAGCGTTAAAACTTAAACAAGTAGCGCATTTTTTTGATAAACACGCTCTTAAGTATCCCGAAATAAAATTGAAAGTTTGAAACATATCTTGGAAGTTGTTTAGTATGTTTTTGTCGATATCGCGTAAAGGTGGTACGTTAATAATTTCGATATTTGGAATTATATTATTGGTGGAATGTTCCTTACTTTTTGAGAGAAAGTCGTCCGCGGTATTCATATTTTTTTAAAAAAAAATATTAAGACAATATTACGTATTTGTATCGATTAAACTTACTTAACTGCTTGCGCACTATTTTTAAGAGACACAACTGGTGTTAGTTATATACCGTCCATCAAAATAAAAAGTAAGTACTTGGTCATTGCAGCAATTTGTAATGTGAGACCTTTTCAAATAGTAAGAGGGGGTGTTTTGTTTTATAAAAGTAGTGGGAATGTTTTCGTTAGCAATAGTTAAGAGTTGAAAAATAAGAGGGAACTGGGTGATGAATATAAACAGATGGGAGTTAAGTTAAAAATTAATATATATATATACGAAGAGATTTGAATTGCACCACTTGGTTAAAAACTTTTTTAAAAGAATGGACTAGTGTTTTAACGGCTATGTACAATATGGAAGTGGTAAGTGTGTCTTAAGATTTTCTATTCTATTTTTTAAAAATAAAAGAAAAAAAAAATAATTTTTTTTTTAAAAAAATATTTATTATAGAGTTTATTTGATGCAAATTTATTGTATGATACGGAGGAATTATTAATCGATAATATTTTTTATACAAATTGTAATTACCGGCAAATATAAAATTTAAGTGTAAGTTAATTTTTAAACTAATTTTTACTTAAAAAATATCTAGACGGCGCAAATTAACCCGTCGTTATACGAACGAACACGTTATGCCGTAGAGAGGGGAGGTAGTTTTTTGGTGGCATTACCAGCGGCATCATTGTCATCATCATCATCATTGGTGCCTGTTTCAAATGGTTTAGAGTATCTTGCCTTGGCTTGCAAACAGTGTATGTATTTTTTATCTCCTATATAAATAAATAAAAAATAATTTTTTTGTTTTTTAACCCTCCATCAGGTCTTGTCATCTATTAGATGACATAGCCACTATTTTCACATTTTTAGCTACAATTTTATAATTATACAGCTGAAACTCATAGTAGCTGTAAATAATACTGTCTTTTATCAATATATACTAAAATTATCACTTAAATGGATTTCACTACTTAGCAGTAGCCAAAGTCATTTGTGAGATGACTTGCGCCCTATGGTGAAACTTTTTGAAAAATTGATTTTGCAAATTTTTAAAATTTCTTAAAATTCATCACTGTATTTTCTACTATTTTAAAACAAAATAAAATTTATTGTGTTAATATTTAATGGTTGTTTTGGGGAGTAATTGTTGATTTTAAACTAAAAAGGGGTGATGTCTGCTGAAGGGAAAAAAAGAGGTACATACAATATGAATGGCAAATATCACTAACTTTCTTTGCTTAGAATATATTGTATCTGTATAATAAAAGTGTTTTAATAATTTTTTTATATTGTTTAAACTATAAAAAAATTATTAAAATTAGTTACTAAAATGAAAAGCTCATTTACACAGTTGTAATTCAAATAGTCATTGACACAGGGTTGTAATGGTTTCATTTTGTGTTTCGTTTATAATTTGTTAATTTTGATACAATAACCTATTTTTATAGATACTAAGTGATATATTCATGTTTCTTAGTTAATAAAGTTTAATTAAAGTTCAATTAAAATTTAAGGCATGTTTTAATGTATTTTGTAAAGAAAAGAAGTTGTAATCTGGCAGATGAGATGCGCCCTGCTGTGTTAGAAAAAAAGGTGCGCCTGACAGAGGGTTAATTAAAAAATAGTATCAAAGGAACTTGTTGCTAGACCCTTATACTCAACGACGGACATGGTAAGTAATTTTTGTTTTAAATTATACGCGTATATTTTTTATTATTTTATTAATTTTTGTAGGATTTTACTAAAAAAAATTTGGATTGCCAATATAGACAACAACAACAACAACAACAATATCATAGTCATAATCATCATCACCATTATCATCAAAACCAGCAGGAGCAAGAGCAACAGCAGCAAGAACACCACCAACCTTCTACTAGTTATACGTCATCATCATCACCACCACCTCTCAATTTATCACCAATACGTCCATTACAGGCGTTTAAAGAATCGCCAAAAGGAGTAGAGGGTACAGCATACTTAATATCACAAACAGCTTTAGCAGTTGTTTCAACAAAACCTACTTCAAGTTTATATTTTGAAGTAGTTGGTAAAACATTGAATCGCAATAGTGATGGAAAAGAATACATTACTGAACATAAAATGCTAAAATTTGTGAATAATTAAATTAAAAAAAAGTTGTTTTAAATATTTTTTTTTAGGATGTTAAATAAAAAAACTGTACATTAGTTATAAAATAATTAATTGCATCATTAGTATACATACTTACACTGTTAAAAAGATGTATGACAAAATAAGCGAGGAGAATGAGATGACAATGACTCGCAAAAAACCTCCCGCTCATAATAATAATCAGGGACTTGGCATTGTCGCTGGAGGTGAGGAGAATATGGCGATGACGTCAACACCAGCAGCTAGTGATAAATATTTTAATATTATTAATTATAAGCATAAAACAAACAAAAATTTTAAAACTGATGAGATGAATGAGGAAGTTATTTTTAAAAATTTGGAAAAGATTTTACCTGAAAAGTTTAATCAAAAAATAGAGGCTATTTTCAACTGTTTAATTGATAAATTGCTGCTTTAAAAGAAGAAAATGAAGAAATGAAAGCAAAATATCCCGATGTATGTATGCGTTTTTGTTTACAGAGTGCCGAGTTAAAAAATCCCGTAAATATTGCGTTTATAAATCGTGAACGATTGACGGGAAAATTGTTGTTGGATACCATAGTCAATATTCAAATGATAAATTTAATTTGACAGATGGAAAGTTACGTTTATCGTTTATGAAAACACTTATGCCCCCATGGGGAGGGGCGGCAAATTGTGCTACTGCTGTGAAGAAAAGATATATAAAAAATGTGAGAAAGTGGATTAAGGATAAAAGTCGTAATAAATTTGTTGTTTTTATCAACCATACTGAGGATTTGATGTGTGTGCAAGGGCTATAGTAGTTGGAATTAGAAATGCTCATTATCGAGAAGCCAAAGGTGAATGCGTAAACAAAAGTATATGGAATTTAAAAAATTTAAACAAAATATGAACTATCAAACTAAATGTGCCAAGAAGCTTTGTGACGAGGCCTGTGTAGTGTCAAACAAACCTTGTGGAATAGAAGAAATTAGAAAATTTGCCAATTTTTTAGGTAAAGAGTATCAAATTTATGTTATCGAATTGGAGGGTGTTTTAAAGGTGACATTTGCAACTTTAAATCCTTATGATAGAGAAAATTTAGTAAAAAATTTTAAAAAAGTAAAATTTAGACTGTGGCTATTGTTAGATGACGGACATTACGATTGTATAGTTAATGTATCTTCATTATATGGTGCTCAAACGTTCTGTATTTTATGTTTAGAAGGTGTTACCGCTCATCATAGGTGTAGGCGTAATTGTCTAGCTTGTAACAGCACTGAATTTGAAGAATTTAAGATGTTATTACAGCTGCCTACAAAACAATGTAGTCATTGTTTGAGATATTTTTATGGACCCCAATGTTTTAAAAAACATCTGGAAAATGCGACTTGTATACATTTACGATATTGCAGCGTGTGTTATCAACATAAACAACCAAAGCATATATGCTTTACTAAATATTGTAGATACTGTAAAACAAATTAGGAGTTCAACCACAGATGTTTTATTCAGAAATATGATCCTATGAGAAGAAATAAACGCGGTGTACCTCGACCATCTGCAGGGCACGTGTGGTATTTTGATTATGAATGCTTAGTGAAAGAGAGTGATAATATTCATCAACCAAATCTGGTTATCGTTCAAGATGAGGATAATAAAATAGAAAAAATATTTGACGGTGGCAAGGATACCAATCATATTTTTTGCGAGTGGATTTTTGGCGAATTAATGGAAGGTGTGTTGGGAGAAAAACATATTTTTGTTAATCATAATGGACGCGGATATAATCATCATTTAGTTCTGCAGTGGTTGTTTAAAAATAACATGTGTCCTGAAATTATTTGGAATGGGCAAAAGATAATTACTATAAAATTAAACAATATAACTTTTATTGATTCTCATAATTTTTTACCGATACCGTTGGCAGCTCTACCTAAGACATTCAATTTACAAGAGTTAAAGAAAGGTTATTTTCCGCATAAATTTAATCGTTTAGAGAATCAAAATTATGAGGGAGTGTGGCCAGCTTTGGAATTTTATGAACCTGATATGAAAAAAACAGCACACGAACGTCAAAGTCTGCTGGATTGGCATGCCCAACAGATTGGAAAAACTTTTAATTTTAAAATGGAGTTGCGTAAATATTGCTAGTCTGATGTTGTCATTTTACGACAGGCATGCAAGGAATTTAGACGTATGACACGCGAAATGTTTAATATGGATCCTTTTTTACATGCTGTAACGTTACCCTCATACTGCCAAAAAGTATATTTTGCCCATTTTATGCCTTTAAATAGTATTGGTATAATACCTCCTGTGGGTTATTATCCGTCTAAAAAATGTTACAGTGAAAAAAGTATTAAGTGGTTGGAATGGATCGCTCAATCAAAAGGAGTCAGCACATGTCACGCTTTAAATGGTGGTGAAAACAATTTTGGAAATTTATATGTGGACAGATAGGTTGAGGTGAATAGTTGTGTGTATAAATTTATGGGATGGTATTTTCATGGTTGTGCACGTTGTTATAAACCGCATAGTTTTAATAGAATAAACAATAATCCTATGCGTGATTTATACAATAAAACATTTTGACGTTTGCGCGATTTAAAGGAGATAAATCAAATTAAAGAGATAATTGTGAAATGGGAATTAGAGGGTGAAATTAAAACAGACCTGATTATGCAACAGTTTATTACAAATTAAATTTACGGTTTGTTGGGACCCCTGATTTTGAGGCAAGTTTTTTATGGGAAACGTATGGCGCCTACACGTCTATATTACAAGGAAAAAATAAGGGAAAAAATTATGTAAAATGATTATGTTAGTTTATATCCGATGGTTAATAAATATGACATCATGCCTGTTGGACATCCTCAAGTTTTACACCCAACTAAATGTGAAGGTGGTGGTTAAATTATATCATCCTGTGCTATCATTTAGATGTAAAAATAAACTAATGTTTCCATTATGTCGTCCTTGTTGTTTAAACAATCCACCCTACAGTAAATGCAACCATCCAAATTTTTCAAGGACTATAAGTGGTACATGGACAACAATTGAAGTAGATGAGGCTGTCAAACGTGGTTATCAGGTGATAAAAGTATAAGAAATTTGGCATTACGAAAAATGAATGAAAGGTTTATTTGCTAAATACGTGGATGCCTTGCTTAAGATTAACCAGGAATCTTGGGGATGGCCTTCTTGGGTTTGGTTATATAAAAAATTATAAACAGGTAGAAGGTATTAAGTTGGAAAAAGTTGAAAAAAATGTGGGAAAGAGGGCTATTGCCAAATTTTGTCTTAATTCTTTATGGGGAAAATTTGCTTAAGGTGAAAAGTTACCTGTTACTGTGGTGGTAGACAATTATATGACACTTGTCGATCTTTTAAATAGTGATGATAAAGTGATTTTTGACGCAAAATTAGTCAACGAAAATAACATGTTGGTGACATATAAACCCTTGGTGGAAGTGAAAGGGATTTCTGCAAAAACTAATTTAGTTATAGCCGCCTATACAACAGCTTGTGCTAGATTAAGGTTACAACTTTTATTGGATATAGTAGGGGAAAATTTGCTTTATATGGATACAGATAGTTTAATATGCATAGTACCGGGTGGAATGGAAGATCCTTTGAAGGGGATGATTGGTGAAAATTTGGGACAATTAACTTATGAAATGGGTAGTAAATACCCGTTTACAGGTTGTAGAAAAGACGAGAAAGAAGTTTATATTACGGAATTTGTGTGTGGCAGTCCAAAAAATTACGGGTATAAATTGAGTAATGGGGAAGAATCATGAAAGGTAAGAGGAATAAATATGAATTTTAGCACAAATGCTGATATAAATTATCAACTTATTAAAAGTATGGTATGTCAAAAAATGATAAGTGAAGAGAATAAAGTTTGTGATAAGATAAAGGTGAAATAGTTTAACATTAAAGATGTAAATATACAGGTGATTTAAAAAGTTAAGTTTGTGATAAAACGTATCAGATAGTGTTTGATAAAGACTATGTAGATGGTCAATTAAAGGCTTGGCCTTTTGGCTACTGATTAATTTTTTTGTTAACATAAATAACAATAACAATGACATTAGTAAAGAAGAAAATAAAAAGATTATTTCAGCAAACATTAGAAAGAAAATGGAATTTACAATATTATGATACGACACGTCCGTACAGTTTGGGTTCTATTGAGCGTTTTAGAAAATATATATGTCAACCAAATACGAAATGGTTTCAACAATGGACACTTCAACAATACCTTTACAGTTTGTGAAGGCAAGTTAAACATAAATTTCTGCGTAATAAAACTCACGCCATTGGTATTGATGATTTATGGCAAGCAGATATTTTGGATATGCAAGGATATTCTCAATATAATAATAAATTTAGATATATTCTGACCATTATTGATGTGGCATGGGCAAGACCTTTACTGACTAGTGGCAGTCGAATAGCCCAGTCGGTAAAAGCATGGACTGGGAGTCAGGAGATTGAGAGTTCGAATCCCGACCACTGCCAACACGTGGAATGGATGATGCGTTTTTTCATCCATTCCTTCCTCCGACTCATCCGGTGGATGGAAATGGTTGGGGGAACGGTGGCTTCGTCGCAAAAATTGAATAATACTGTGGAAATAAGACAGTGGAAGGGGGAGTCATAGGCTGAATGCCTGAATGCTCCATACAAAACCCCAATAATAATACCTAATACCTTTACTGACTAAAGGGGCTGTAGAGGTGTGCAAAAATATAAATAAAAGTTTTACAGATAATCATAATGCACCTGCTAATTTTCATACAGATAATAGAAAAGAATTTGAAAATAAACAAGTATGCTAACTGATGAAAGATTATGGTGTAAATTTTTATACTTCAGTTAGCGATAAAATAGCAGCAGCAGTAGAACATTTTAATTGTACTTTAAGAATGAAACTACAAATGTACGCCAGAAATAAAAACTCTTATTGTTATACATTAATTTTACCAAAACTTATGGAGGGTTACAATAATACACCATCAAGGGTAACAGGAGTTGCCCCTATTAAAGTAAATACAAAAAATGAAAATTTAGTTTATGAAAGATTATATGGAAAAAATCAGCGAATAAAAACCAAAAAACCTGTTTTTAAAGTTGGGGATAGTGAACGCTTATCTAGGTTAAAAGGAATATTTGATAAGGAAACTGATACACCCAAATGGACTGAGGAAATTTTCACTATTTATCAAGAAATTTTACGTCATTTTTACCCCGTAAAAAAAAGAATGGATAGTGAGGGTGAAAAATAGACAGTGTATACTATGAAGCTGAAATCCAAAAAGTAGCAAAACCAACGCTAAAAACTTTAAAATTGAAAAATTTCTACAAAATAAAAAAGTGGGGAAACAGAAGAAATATTTGGTGAAATGGTGGGGTTATCCCTCTAAAATGAATAGTTGGGTGGCTGAAAAAAATTTAAAAAATATATAAATAAGATGTGTAATGCATTCATTAGTAAAACGTATTCATAATGTTCTAGTGTTCAAATGCGAAAGCATCTCCTATTGCTTGAATGTTAAAAAAATAAATAAAAAAAATGGCTTTTAAAGTAGAAACTAGCCAAAACGGTTTCTACATGACTTTATAATCCAATTCATCTGTACAATATTATCCAAAAAATAAAGCTGGATCATTTACAGTACACTTGCCTGAATATATTAAATTGGGTTCAACTAATTGGGAAGTAGGGTTGGTAGATATAATGTTTTCACATCGATGGGAAAATATAACAGCAGATGCTAATTCATTTAATTATGCTTTCACTTTGCAACTTTCTCATGTTCCTTCTATTTTTTACATAACAAGCTACCTTTAAATCACGCCACTTACGAATTTAAAGAAAAAAGTCAATGGCAATCAAATACAAGTATTAGCATGCGACCTGTAAATGTACATTTAAAGGGTCAAACTTATATGAACAGTTATTATTTTATTTATCGCAATAATCAAACAATACCGCCAGGATGCTACGATAGCGAAGAAATATTGGTAGAAAATTTAAATCTTATTGTATAGCAGGATATGGCAAATATTATCGAAAATCTTAACAGTGAAATTCCAGATTTTAAATTTAAAATGCATAAAGTATTAAATAAATATGGCAGATATTTTAAAGAAACTTTGCAGTTTATTTATGACTCAAAATTACATCGTATTCTAGACAAATCGGTACATAATACGGCTAAAATATTTTTTGAAACAGAACTAACAAACATTCTAGGATTTTCACCAACCATCAAACATGAGGATCATTTTTTAAATGAAATTATATATACAAAAGAAAAAAATAATAATATTGGTGGGTGGAAGGTGAGAGCTACATTTCCTCCATGTATACAAGAAACAGCAGTATTTGTGCATACCGACATTATTCAACATCAGTACGTCGGCAATATGCAGGCTCAATTATTACAAATTGTCCCAATAAATATGCAGCGTCAAAACAGTTTTGTTCATTTTCTTTATAACCAGCCACAGTATGTTCCTGTATGTTTGGATACTTTTCAAACTATAAAAATTGATTCACGTACCTATTTTGGAAGTTTGTTTAATTTTGAATATGGTAACAGTTAAATAAAACTGCATTTTAAACCTGTTATTAAGAATAAATAAATAAAAAAGTTTTTTGTTAATATGGCAACAAAAAGAAAAAGTTATGGTCATAATAATGTTGGTGGCGATAAATTATTGTGTTATTATATGAAACAGTGTCATCAGCGTCAAAGAGCTTGGGATTATTATCGTGCTGCATTTTATGCGGGTGTTTGTTTTCAACGTGGGCGAGGATTCGGTAGTTTTTTCTCTAACATTTTTAGGTGGATACGTCCTTTAGTTAAACTTATGGCTTGAACTGCAGTAAGAGAATTAGGTAGAGCCAGTATTAACACCCTAGAAGATGCAATGGCCTGTAGAAATATTGGCGAAGCTGGAAAAGAGCACTTTAAAAAAGCAGGATCATCACTACTCGGACTTGCTGTCAATGCCATGGGTACAAAATTTATTGGAGGTAATATGACAGGATTACCTTTAAGAATACTACCTGGTGGAATGGAAAATTTAACTAGAACACAATTTAGGGGAATTAAATCATCTTCTGCGGTATCATGTTTACGTTCTAAACTTCGTAGTAGATGTGGCAGATATAGTACGCTTAAAAAAATCTATAAAAAGCCAAAAAATACAAAAAAAAATTCCATAAAACGAGATATCTTTGGTCCTATCAGACGTGGTGAAGGTATGGCCTTCTTTTAAATAAATAAAAAAAATTTATTATTATTTTTATCATCATGCCTAAAAGAAAACGTAATGCCAACAATGAAAATAGTACTAAAAATTCAAAAGAAAAAGACGTAATTTATTGTTATAATAATTAAAATTTTAAGAAAAAAGAACTTGCCTTAAACAGTGGAAGATTTTGTACTTCCTCATCATCCACTTTCAAATCAGTAAATCACTGAGATACTTTTAAGAAATTTTAAATCAATCAAAATTTAAACTGGAAAAAACCAGAATCCTAAATTAGAGGCTCAGGAGCACATGAATATGTGAGTGGTGTACTTAACAAATATAATATAAACAATTTATTTAAAAAAAAGGATTGGGCAACACATGCTTGCCATGTGAAATTTCTTGGCAACTGATTAATAATTCATTTGATTTATGACTAGATAAATTTGCACAACTAACTACAAAAAATAATATACCAAGCCTATGTAGTATACATTGAGCAATAAAATTTAATTAAGAATTCCAATTACACTACATTAAACTGTCAAGTGCTAAATAAAGTTAATTTGTTACAAAAACCCAAAATTCAAAAACAAGGACAAAGGGTTAACAGTACACTGACCAAACTTTTATTAAATTTTTCACTTATGGTGTTGAGAAATTTCTGATTAACCAATCAAAAAAAGAGTTTCAAATCATCTCCTTACATGGAAAATTTATAGTCAGGAGATGGAAACTAAAATTGAATTAATAAAGACACTTGGGTTTTGGTGCTTAAAGAAGGAGGATCTGGTCCTGGAGAAAGTAGAAATAATTTGTGTTTTACTTTGATTTTTAAATTTTCATTTT
>JAAFCF010005931.1:882561-903671 GCA_013389785.1 Helicorthomorpha holstii | reverse complement strand
ACGTCATCTAACCTCCCACTCTCTACATCACACGCCGCTGCCGCCGCTGCCATCGGGGGTGGGGGTTTCAACTTTGATGAAAGGTGGATCACAACACCCTCCCTTCCGCCTATCAGCACCCCTACAGGAATTAGAAATATTACGGCGTCTCAAAGACCGACTTGAACAACAGTTCGCCTATTGTCAACGTTTATCACCTGCTGCTGTAGATAAAATGTCAGAATTTTGTCTTAATTATCGTAACAAATATATGGGTAAAAAAAGGGTTTAAGTCGTTTACATAAATATAGCGAAATTATTCGACATTTATCAGAACCAAAGTTGTCACGTTCTCAGAAATGTCAACTAATGTCACAGCATGGAGGTTTCATAGGTCCCTTAATTGGTATTTTAGGTCCTGCCATCGCTAGTTTAGCCTCATCGCTTATTCCAACACGTTAATTAAAAAAATGGTACGTAAAATGATGCTTGTGGATGTAGAGGATTACAGAAAGTTACGACAACATTCGCCGCAACCCTTAACAACTTCTGACAACATGCATAATAAAAAAGAAGAATTAGAGAAAACAACATCAGCAACAAATTTACGAAAATTTGTAAACCCTACCGTCAATTTAGGTGTTACACCCTCACCCCTAGAACAGATACTTTATAAAACACAACTACAAATTTCTAAACTTTTAGGAAAAAAATCCAAATTACCTTTACAACATCGCATGCGACAGTACCACGAACTAGTGGAAAAATTTAATCAAATACTCGAACAATTACGTCAAAACAAACATACTTTAACGTCAATAATACTTTCAACAACAGCAAGTGAAGAGCAGCAAGCGTCACCACTTAACCCCACATTTAACATGACGCCAGAAAATGCGCATCCATCTCCGGCGCCAAATATTTACTCTACAACCCTACCATCCACTTCCGCAACAGTATCAGCAACTTCACAACAATAAAAGAAAAAAAAGAAGAAGAAATCCGTTGAAATCATTCTTACACCCATACCTTTACCGTTATCACTGGACAGCTCTGTATCGTCGTTACCTTCAACATCACAACAATCCACCGCCACAAAATCAGTATCACCACCCGCTACACATACACGTAGCAAAACTAAACTTAAACAACAACAACAACAAAAGAGAAAACAAAAAGGAGGAGGACGAGGTCTAAAACAACTTTTTGGACGACGAAAACCCTTTGTACCTATTAAAAATGGCTAATTTATAATAATCAAAAATAATATTAAAAACATTGTTTTTTTGGAGGAATATAATTTTTTATTTTTAATATGATAATGAGGGGATACATGGTTTTTTTAATTGTAAAAATTGATAATAATAATAAAAAATTATATTTTTTATATAATTGCGTATTATTGTATTTCTTAATACAAAAAATCATATATTGTAATCATCAGATGCATGAAATAAAAAATAAAAAAAAATTTAGTAAACAAATATATGGTAAGCAGATGATACATTAATTGTTAATTGTCATTTCTTCTTTGTTTTTCCTGGCTATTATCGTCACCACCTTTTTTATAAACTTTACTCCAAGGTTCATTATATGATGATTTCTCCGATATCGATGGTGACAAGGGAAAAGGAGGAAGAACATTTAAAGATGTAGTAACATTTTTACCACCATCAACAGTTCCTATCGTAGTATTACCACCACCAGTTGACATATTTAGAGAAGCAGGTAACCATGAAAGCACCTCATCTTCGGCTTGTAAATTTGAGTTTTGCCTATCATCACTCCAATTATAATTCTCCAAATCCGGCCAATGATATCTATTTTTTATCCACACTTTCTTCCACATCTTTTAATGTCACCTTAAGTAACTGCACCATACCACCAGATTCATAACAATGCAAGCGCATATAATGATGAACTTGTTGCACCATAAAAAATACATCACCAGCCATCAATCCACAATCCTTGAATTCTTCCAACAGTCCGTCGTAATTTTCATACTCCTTACACACTTCGCTTATCTCCTCCACAGAACAACGTTCCTCTGGCGTATTCAATTTGCTGTACATATTTTTCATAAAATTCTTCTACCAAATCGATAAAAATTGAGCGTATAAAAATGGCACATTTTCAGGCGATATTATTGTATTCTCACCATTTCGCATTTGTTCGTTGATCTCCGCAAAAGTTTTATCCTCTACCTGTCGAAATAATTTTGCCAGATAATGGCAGATGATGCTGCCTCCACGTTTGACATTCATGTAGTCGTCACCTTCCTTACAAATATAAAAAAACTCCTTAGCTTTCAACTGATATTGTAGTCGCTTGTCCCAAGAATCCAACGGAACACAATCGTTAGCATCAAAAGACTGTATTATGCCACCCTTATATTCGCACACCGTATATTTCTACATATTTCGAATTCTTAACCATCGACTTTGATCTTCTTTCTTCAAATACTCTTTATCGCTATGAAAATATGCGCTAACCACAGTTAACGGTTTAACTTTTAACCCATACGCTCTAATATTATCATTCGTTTCGTTACTGCTAAAAGTTGTTGAATAAAATTTACTCTTTTCAGCCACCAACTCCAACATTTGATCGATTAATACAAAAACTAACAATATTAACAACTGCTGTGCTCTGCCGATCGTAATATCAAAACGATGTGGACCCATCATAACATACACTTTTCTCTATCTACCGCTTCTAACTATTATTATTCAGCAAACAGCATATACAAAACGTTCACAAAAATAATTTTTACAAGATCACTTGAGCAAATGCTTTTATACTTTTTCTCCATACTTTATTTTTTTTGCCATATACCACACGTCATAGTAAAATCACGCCCCTCTTCTGTATATATTTTTCATCTTTTTATTTGATATATTATATTTAAACTTTTAAACCTTTCTTCCTCTTTTTTCTCTCTCTTCTCACGCATGTCACCAACACCCCCTTTTTATTTATATTAACATCCCATAAAAATTAAAATACCCTTATCACATTTCGTTTTTCTTCTGTAGATATTTCAACAACACTTAGCTAACTGTCGAAAGGTTAAAAATAATTTTAACCTCACACATGTCAAAACACTTTTAAACTTACCCCCTTTATACTTGTACATATTTGTCCGTCAAAACCATATGTTAACAATTAACCTTTTTTTCTTTTTTTAAAAAAGTAATTTCAAAATTTTTTAAAAAAATAATTCTCTTCCCCCTCTTTTTTTTCTACTACAAACACTTTGCATCTTCAAAAAACTATAAATTCAAAAATTGTTTACACCTTCACCTTATTTCAACAGATTTTGCGTGGTGTTAAACATCTTCCTCAGATAAATATATGTATAACTTTTTTTAAAAAAATGGCGTTAACGTTAGAATGGGCTCCACTTAACGGTCAAGCATTTCCTCCAACCCGCTCAACTCCATACTCAGCCGGCTTAGATCTCTACTCCTCCGTAACCTGTCACATTCCCCCCGGTGAAATTAGACAAATCAACACAGGTATCGTTATCCAATTACCCGAAAATTGCTACGGACGTATCGCCGATCGAAGCGGATTAGCGGCTTAAATTAATGGTATTCACGTATTAGGAGGCATAATCGATCGTGATTACACCGGCGAAATCATCGTTATTCTAATAAATTTAGGAAAACAAAATTTTCTAATTAATCAAGGAGACAGTATCGCCCAACTTATATGCGTTTATACATGCATCATACCACTAAACTATAATGTCCTTATTCTTCAAAGAAATACCTTTCGTGGTTAACGTTGACTGTCTTCTGGAACAGCAACAAACGCGTACCCCCATCAAAGTTTTACAGCAAAAAGAAATCGTCAAACCCGTTCAAAATATGAAATTGGTAGGAAGACGTAACAACAACAAAAAAGAAAATCTAACAAAAAAAACAACCAAAAATCCAACAAAATTGAACAAAATAAAAAAGATAATGATAATGATGATGAACCTCTTGATTTATCACTCACTCAACAAAAACAGACAACATCCGAAAGTGAAAACAAAAATATCGACATCATTGATCTGTCAAATCTACAAGAACTGAGCAACTTCATTCAAGAAACACAACTATTTTAAAATTTTTTTCTTTTTTTAATACTACAAAAATATATATAACAACGTAAAACATAACAAATATAATGTATAACCGCTTGTTATTATTATTATAATATTTTTCCGTTAAAAAACAACTGTATAACCGCTTATTATTATTATTCATTGAATTAAAAATATTCGATAAAATTAAAATCGTTTATCGTATACTTTTTAAACGTTTGACAAACGCTTTTAGGTAACCATTCAGGAAATTGAGTTCAATTCTTAAGCAAAGCTATAAAACATAAATCTTGTAACGACATTAACGATGTAAAACGGCGAAAATACAATTTTATAATAAAATCATGATCCAACATAAGCCAATTAAATATTCCGTATTTTAAAATACCTTTTGTCAAATGTTTTGACAGCGAAAAAAACCCCATATTATACACATAAATTTGCTTATTAATGACGCAACAGTTAAACGATTCATAACTATTAACAATTGCCTGCAATACCTTTAAATTTTCGTCGACAATGTAAATATTATTATAAACGCTAAATCACACAAACAACCTTTTATCCAACGTAATACCGTAAAAATAACGAAAAGAAACACCAGTCTGCCCTTTATAACTAATACGTCCGTCTACTGTATCGTAAACATATAAACGTGTCAATTGTCTTCTCATTTTTTGACCAATAGCACAAACCATAATATAAATTTGCGATCCCAACACCTGCATTTGCGTATTATTAATGACACCAGGAAATTTAAATATCGGAAGTAAACGCGCAAAAGTTATATCCTTTCTTTCACCGGATGTTGTATCAATCATCATGGCCTTTGTAAACGTATCTTCATAACTTTGTATTATAAAGACATTGTTTTTAACCAAACACGCATTAACTTTACCAAACTTCAACTGGTAAAATTCCTTCAACTCCCGCTTCTTAAAATCAACACGGTAAAATACGGCATAACGATATCTCAAATAGATAGGGTCGTAAACATCAGCATCACGTATCTCACTGGTAACCACGATTACATCTTCTCCCCATGACAATCCACGCACATACAACATACGTTGCTCCTCAACCACTGACTTATCGAAAGTTATATAATTTCCCAATTGTGTCAAAGTGTCATATTCAATTAATGAAATACACTTAGTTTTACGATCATAACATCCCACATATATTTTATGCAATCTATCCGAGCTAAACAATCCATATGGTCTTATATCCAAATTATTGAAATCATACGTCTTTAACTTTAACCAAGCCATGCTTTTGATTACACTGAACACTTTTTAAAGAAAAGCCATTTAACTATTAACACACAATTAAACCCCCTATGTTTAAAAAAGAATTTCCCAAAGACAAGTATATGAATCATTATTGTTCCCCTTTTTCTTTAATAATAATATTACATAAAACACTTAACGCATTCCTTTCTTTAACCAAAACACACCATGTATGCAAACAATAACAGCTGCATAAAAATTGACATGTCAAGGTCAAAAAACTCAAGAAACCACATGTAGACTATTAAACTGTAACTAATCGGGGCGGAGCCTGATCAGATTAATATTGACAAACGCAAAGCGGCTACGTTTACGCTACGCATGCGCTACACATTTAACACACAACAGCTGGGAGCGCATATGTACAGGGTTGCCTCATACAATGTAACACAAAAAGAAATTATGACGTCACTACGAGAGTTTAACATGGGGCATTTGTAACAATAGGCTCCGCCCACTTTTCCACTTAGCCACGCCCATCACCCAATCCTGCTCTCTGATTGGTCAGATTTAAATTTCGCGCCCAAAAGCTCAACGCTGATTGGCCCAGCTTAGGATGTACCCTAACTACTATCAATAACAGTCAGAATATATCTAAATTTATTATTATATTGAGATTAGCCTTGCATATCCAAAATATCTGCTTGCCATAAATCGTCAATACCAATAGCATGAGTTTTATTATGGGGTAATTTATGTTTAACTTGCTTTAGCAAACTGTAAGGGTATTGTTGAAGTGTTCACTGTTGAAACTGTTTCGTTTTTTGGTTGACGTATATACTTTCTAAAACGCTCAATGGAACCCAAACTGTACGGACGCGTTGTATCATTATATTGTGAATTCCATTTTCTTTCTAATGTCTGATGACGTAATCTTTTCTTTTTTTTATTAATAATGACATTGTTGTTGTTGTTATATGTTAACAAAAAAATTTATCAATAACCAAAAGGCCAAGCCTTTAATTGACCATCTACATAGGCTTTATCAAACACTATCTGATTTGTTTTGTCACAAACTTGACTTTTTAAATCGCCGGTATATTTACATTTCTTAATGTTAAACTGTTTCACCTTTATCTTATCACCAACAACCCTTTTCTCCTCTTCACTTATCATTTTTTGACATACCATGCTTTTAATAAGTTGATAATTTATATCCGCATTTGTGCTAAAATTCATATTTATTCCTCTTACCTTCCACGATTTTTCCCCATTACTCAATTTATAACTGTAATTTTTTGGACCGCCACATACAAATTCCGTAATATAAACTTCTTTCTCATCTTTACTACAACCTGTAGATGGGGGTATTTACTACTAATTTTATCAGTTAATTGTCCCAAATTTTCGCCAATCATCCCTTTCAAAGGATCTTCCATTCCGCGTGGTACTATGTATATTAAACTATCTGTATCCATGTAAAGCGAATTTTCACCTACTATATCCAATAAAAGTTGTAACCTTAATCTAGCACAAGCTGTTGTATAGGCAGCAATAACTAAATTAGTTTTTGCAGAAATCCCTTTCACTTCCACCAAGGGTTTATACAGCATTAACAAAAAGTCTGTCCCCCCCCTTTACTTTTTAAATAAGTAACATTTTAAAAATTGGCTAATGGGAGCAAATAGGAACTATGTGAATCTCCATCCAATGGTGATCATTATGTGTCTGTGAACTTGTAATTTATGCCTTTTTTCAACATTATGTTTTAAATACAAAGCGATACGCCATTTTAGTCAATCACAAAGTTGTGCGGAACTAAAAATGAGAAAGTTCGAGTACAAAATCATGCTCATCGGACAAATGGTTTGCCCAAATTATGCAAAAAAGTGCATCAATTTTGGCTCACAATTGGCCCTCTTGTTGTTTATTTTAGTTGGATATCTGAACCTCCTAATTCATCACTAACCCCATCTAGTGTAAATTTAAAAATTTCAATTTTTAAGTAAAACCGTCTTGGATGGCCTTCAAATTCATTTCAAGAAAAAATGATAAATATTGAAATTTAAATTATAAAGTTTTCAAAAAATCCTTTTAGTTTATAAAATTAACCAAAGGAATTTTGTTCATTTTTAATAAAACAATTTATTGCCAATTCAACCTGTTCGAATTGATTATGCAACAGTTAACGTCGAAACAGCCACACCAAGTAAGTAAACTCTTAAAAAAATAAAAAATTATAAATATTAAAATATTTTTTTATAAAAAAATTCTTTTTAATAGATTACCCACCACCAAGCAATCCTCACGATATATTAACCAGCTTCTATCAAATCTCACCAACTACGTCAATCGCCAAAATCCTGTTCAAAAAAACATTTTAAACGCTTACGTTAACGAAAAAGAATTAACAGAAAAATTATTCATGGTCGCTAGCAAAGGATATACTTATCTGCAATTTTTTAATAGTTGTCGCATATTTTTTTATAATCGCAACTGTAACTAATCGGGGCGGAGCTTGATTGGATTAATATCGACAAACACAGAGCTGCTACGTTTACGCTACGCATGCGCTACTTGTTTAACACACAACAGCTGGGAGCGCATACATACAGCGTTGCCTCATACAGTGTAACACAAAAAGAAATTATGACGTCACTACGAGAGTTTAACATGGGACATTTGTAACAGTAGGCTCTGCCCACTTTTTCACTTAGCCACGCCCACCACCCAATCCGGCTCTCTGATTGGTCAGATTCAAATTTTGCACCCAAAAGCTCAACGCTGATTGGCCTGGCTTAGATTGTACCCTAACTACTGAGAGACACTCAAACTGGTCAGTGACCACTGAATCACATAACTGACCAGTGAGATGGGATCCTAAATAAATTGAGACCCCACCTCCATGTCTATCATGTCAATGCAAATGGAATGAAGGGAAGCCCTGGAACACAAGAGGATCAGCATCAGGAGACAGCCAGGTCTCCACCAACACCACAACCAAGCAATTTGTAGAAACAGATAACAGTAAGGACTCCAGCAGTGATTGTGAATGCAATAAACCTCTCACATTGATAGAAATCAGCTGTATGCCTGTTGCATGTGTCTTCTGCTCTTGGGAAAAAGATGGGAGGTCAAAATGTGCATTAGGAACAAGATATCAAAAGTAGTAGACATAACACAGTGCAACATAAAACCACCAGTAAATGTAAACAACAATAGTGGAACACAATAAATCACCATATAGTAATAACCCCAAATAAATGATAAACAATAACAAAATTAATCAAAAACACAAAATAAATAATGACACCTGTACTGTACTAATAACAATGAAACATATAGCCACCCCAGACTCCAATTATAAATATTAAGTTAAACAAAAATCAGTAATAATATCAAAGTGGAGATCAAAAATGCAATCTATAATACCCACCAACAATTGAAATCAATAACAAAATATTAGATTCAATAAGCAAAAGACAAAGGAGATAATATTAAATATGTCATTAGATGACAGTTTCATCAGATGTTAAAATAAAATTTAAAGAAAAAATAATGAAAGACAAAATGTATAAGAAAAGAAAATAATAAACAAACAATACTATGGGAGGAAGGGGAAAAGCAAAAACAAGCAGATGGAAAATGGCAAGTAGGGCCACAGCAAAGACCAAAAAGATCTGCAATAGCAGCCAAAGACCCACATGACATGCAAGCATTGTCACTCAAAAGGAATTACTCAAAGACCCCATCACCACTTAACTCCCACATGCATCATTTAAATTTTATAATTACATAATGAGGCATCATCAAGAGACATGTGTGATAAGGAACCTATCCATATTAAATATAGAGATAAAACAAAGCAAAATGCAGTCTTACTGCAACAGACAAGAGGCAAGATTGAAATATTCCATGATGCCAAAGCATGGCATTTGGCCAGCAATGGCACACAGAACTCAAACAATCAAAGAGTACCTCATCTTTTTAAGGAGGCACTTCCCGACTCTAAACCGCATACAAGCATAGCATGCCAGAATGCAGCTGTATAACAAGATAAGAGTGCATTCTGCTAAATTGTAAAATTAATAATCAAAATAATAGGAAAAACAAAAATGCAAGCTACATCATAAAAAGGCAAATTAGCAAGCAATGGTGAGTAACATTAATAAATATAACACAGGCAACCCCTGAATCAACCTCAAAAACCCCTTCCACAACTCAACCCTGGCTCACAGCACCAACAGATCCCCAAACTGACAACAAGGCATCACCAAGGAGAGACCAGTACAGCTAAAAATTCATATTCAGAGAACATGGGGGAAGAAATAAAACACAGTGCATTCCCACTTCAACAGATAAGAGGCATGACTGAAATATCTTGTGTTAAAAATGTGCAGCATATGGCCAACAGTAAAACACAAAACTCAAACAGTCTAAGAGTAGCACATCGAATTAATGAGGCACTTCCTGACTCTAAACTGCACGTGGCAGAGCATGCCAAAATACATCTGCAAAACGAAATAGGAATGCATTCTGTTAAGGTAATTAATAAATATGAGATATACTTAATTTAATTGAAACATAACTGCAATACAAAACAATGGAATTCATCATGTAATCATCAGTTACACTAAGAGGGAGACACAAGTAACACCCAACAATGACTACCCAACCACAAATCAGGGAGGTGCAACGCCATGAGCCATGAGAGGAATTGGTAAAGAAAAGTAGAGTTTATAATAAAAGAGCTTATATTTTATCATTCAATTAAGAGAAGAATAAGTGGAGAAAAAAATGTTATATCTCAATATGAAGAAATTGTAAACAAGAACCGGAAAAATACACTGAGCAATGCAAACTTACACATCTAGCAACAATTGACAAACTTGCACAACCAACAATACACTGATCAATGGAAACACACACCACCAACAGAGTAAATCAATGAAGATGTGAGGGAGTAGCAACAGCAACAATGGGGCCATTTCTAACAGCCGGATCTTCATCTTTGCGAGAAGGTCCATCAATATAACGTCTGCATGAGTCCGGCAAAGTGATATAAGGACGAAAACACTCCTCTCTAATAGAAGATGCAGATGTTGAGGGACTCTCACAAGAGGAACTTGGAGATACATTCAATGACTCTGCAGAATGAGAAGGCACATAATTAACAGAAGAATGGAAGAATTTGGAGAACATGAGGTGGCAGTGGAGGGACCCAAGGAAGGCGGAGTGGCTGCTACAACAGGTACTGCATGTTGGGAAGGAGAGGAGTGCCCAGCCACACAAACCACTTTACCATCCCTCACCATATAAACATCACCATTCACCAAATAGCTGTGTTGTCGGAGTTTACCACCCAGCAGATTGTGTTTGGCAGCATAATTCTAAAGTGTAGTCCAAATAGTTTTGGTGAAGGAACAGCAGTCATTCTTCAAAGTGTAGTCCAAATAGTCTTGGTGAAGGAACAGTAGTCATTCTTCAAAGTCAATTTCTCCACCAACAGCTTGTCCCTGGCATGACAAACCACCTCTTTATCACGTAAATCTAAAAAACCAATTAACAAACGAAAAAATGGCAAGCCAAGTTTACCTAGACGCATTAGAGAGACTTTTGTGGTAGTAGGGAATCGCACCACATCAAACACAATGCGATGTCCCTCATTTATCATATGGTCTGCATCTGTAATAGTTAGACCACAAACAATAACATTAAATTCATGAATTTGGTCATCAAGCTTAGCTTGTACAAAAGATAATTTATCACAATTAGTATCAGCCACTTGTTTAAGAGACAAAACCTCATGCTGCATATGTTGCAAATCCACTTGAACAGCAACAGTGTCGGCCTCAAGCTTAGTAACCAAACTCAGCCTCTGCTCTAATACAGTCAAACGAGTGTCCATCTTCTCCAGTCTGGCCTGAATATCCTGAACCAGCTTAAATGTGGTATTAGAAAAATCTAGTAATTGACAAAATTTATCCTCAAATGCTGCACTAACTTGATCCACAATCTGCTTAACTGAGTGAGGAGACAAATCAGCCATCACACTAGAATAAACAAGCATTAAAATTGCAAAACACAAAAATACAACAAACCAAAACAAAATCAACAATTAACTACTATTAGAGCCTGGGGAAAGCTTAAAAGATTAATGAAATACAAAATACATACCAATATTCAACAAGGAAACAGAGCAATCAAACACACAAGCAGAATCACCTTTTCCAAATCCAAGATGGCGGAAATTACCAACTCAATAAGAGGTACAAAATTAACAATAATAAAAGAAAACATAAATAACAAATATAGCAATTATAAGTATAAACAATGCTGAAATTAGAAAAAATCAAAAACAACAATAAAACTCACATCACAAGACACTTACAGAACCAAAACTCTATATGATAAAACAACAGTCGACATACCAACATCCACATAATGAGAAAACACAAATCCTGCCAAATCTGTGATAATCCAATCAAAACACAAAGAAGAAACCAAATACAAGCAACTTAAACAAAATTAACAAAAATTGGAATGCAAAATAACAAAAATCCCATGAGAAGCAATCCAAAAAAATGACATTGATTTCCCAGTAACAACAGCAAGAGCTCAGCTAGGCACATCTGCTCAACAGAAAAGCATGGAGATCTATAGGAAAAATCATGGATTTTCTATCGTTTCGAAAACCAAACTTTTTTAAAACGTTGCGATAAAATGTGTTTTAAACACATTCAAAGCATGTGTAAAAGTGTTAATTTGCATTTTGAAATGGCAAAATGCATTTTGAAGCATGTTTTAGTAACTTCTGAAGGGATTATGCCCACACATGTAATTTTGCAATTTTGTAAAAGTTAGCTTTACGAGCTTTGTAAGCCTCACAAGGCAAATGCATGTTTGGACATCATATCTACTTATGTAGAGATGATGTTCAAACATACATTTAAATTGATTTTTTAAAGTTATATTATCAGGTTTCATAGGGCTGAGCTTAAAGCCAGAAAAGCATGGAAGTCTTTATGAAAAATTATGGATTTTCTATCGTTTTGAAAACCAAACTTTTTCAAAATGTTATGCAAAAATGTGTTTTAAACACATTCAAAACATGCGTCAGAATGTTAAAAAGCATGCTGAAGCATCTTCTTACAGCTTTTGAAGGGATTATGTCCACACATGTATTTTTGCAATTTTGTAAAAGTTAGCTTTACAAGCCTTGTAAGGCAAATGCATGTTTAGACATCATATCTACTTATGTAGAGATGATGTTCAAACATGCATTTACATTGATTTCTTAAAGTTAAATTATCAGGTTTCATAAGGCTGAGCTTAAACCCAGAATAGCATGGAAGTCTAAGGGAAAAATCATGGATTTTCTATCGTTATAAAAACCAAACTTTTTCAAAACGTTGCGATAAAATGTGTTTTCAACACATGCAAAGCATGTGTAAAAGTGTTAATTTGCATTTTGAAATGGCAAAATGCATGTTGAAGCATGTTTTAGTAACTTCTGAAGGGATTATGTCCACACATGTATTTTCGCAATTTTGTAAAAGTTAGCTTTACAAGCTTCGTAATGCAAAATGCATGTTTAGACATCATATGTACTTAAGTAGAGATGATGTTCAAACATGCATTTACATTGATTTCTTAAAGTTAAATTATCAGGTTTCATAAGGCTGCGCTTAAACCCAGAAAAGCATGGAAGTCTATGGGAAAAATCATGGATCTTCTATCGTTTGAAAACTAAACTTTTTCAAAACGTTTTCCTATGGGAAGATTGCCGTAAGCATGTAAGGCAGTTGACTCCATAGGAAATGCATTGATAATGCTATTTCCTATGCGTTTCTATGTATTGCATGTAATTTAGCGAACTTGCGTCCCAAATGTTGGTATATGCATGCTACCAACTTGGGAAGTCATGTGATACATGACCTCAGTTGTAAGCATATCGGAAGTACAGGATTCCAAACCGTTTGGAATCTGACAACGCTATGCATGTACTTCCGGCTATACTTCCTGTTCACGTCTAGCATGTAGACATGATATTAGCCTTGTATTGGCAGTTAACATGCTATCTGCAATTGTTAGAATTGATGCTATCATTATGTTTAGTCATGCTCATTTATTACTATGTAAATTTGCATCGCTTTATCGTTAAATATTGATTGTAATCGTTTTGCCTATCGCAACTCTATAGCGTGTAGAGTTAAGTGCCTGCACATGTGCAAATGTGCTTTTGTGCATTAAGGCACTTCAATAGCGACGTCACGTCAACCATTACGTCAGCGCTACCTCATCATAAGCAAGCTAGCAATGTCATGCTAGAATATATTACTTACGCTCCGAAGTGCTATCAATGCTATCCTGTCTTCCATAGGATAGTACACAACGGTTGTTAGCACTAGTAGCTTAACTGCTAGTATTACTCTATGTAATGGTTGTGTATTGTATACTTGCAATTGGGTAGTCATTGAGATAGTATGTTAATAAAATTCCCTACTGTTTAATTAAGTTTGCTGTCTTTTGATTTAGTATTTAATAACTTAAATAAGTAATCAAAATATAACGACAACTGTACAAGTAGTACAGGCGTTCATTAATAGTCGTATAACGTCCATTTACTCGGTTAGCTTGGAAAACACTGCAGGGCTTAATTGGATAGCGTCCTTTGTCTAGATTAGCTACCTAGACTTAATAAGCCATCTGGAATTAATGCCCACAATGGTTATGGGCCCAGGCTTACTACACCAAGTGGACTATATACATCATTAGTGAAGTGGTTAATGACTGTGGCAAACTTGCCAGAAAAGGAATACGTGATATTTGTGTTTAAGTGCATCGATTTCAACAGGCTGATGCAATAGTGCACGATTGCATCATCCTATTAAAAATCAAGTGAACAAAAAAGATTCACTGTAAGTACTTATTTTAAATACAAATTAAGCTTAGATTAGCTACGTACTCTAAAATGGCAAATAAAAACAAATGGGAAGATTTTGAAAAGCTCTCGCATACCAACTACAAACTTTGGGCTGGTAACATGCATATGATGCTGAAATCGAAATATGTTTGGCAACATGTGGATGGCTAGGTACCTAAACGGGGCCTTGGCTCCACAGATGAAGCCCGAGAAACATGGTCCAATAAGGACAATCAAGCAGTTGGCTTGATATACTTAAACTTGTCTGACGAAATTAAAAATATGGTCACGACAGAGATGACTTCCAAAGAAGCTTGGGACTTTCTCAAGGAAGCTTATTAGCTTAAGGCCATAGCTTGTGAGGCTGCCTTGTTGCAAGAGTTTACCAATATTAGATATGAGAATGGTGAGATCATTCCAGTCTTTATTGCCAGAGTACAGAAGAAACAGAGGGAAGTGGCAGAGTCAGGGTTTATGCTTGATGAACGATATGTTGCGTATCAAATGATGACAGCTCTTCCTGCTGAATTCAACAGAGTGCTCCAGCAGCTGTATCGCACGTCCAGAGACCAGTTTACGGTCAAGACTGTGATTGACGGGCTATGGACCAAGAACGCGCATGTCCAATTCTCAGTTGATGGCGGCAATGGAAATGGTAATGGTGCTTTTGCCACTGGACATGGCAAAAAGAAGGGTGGAAAACAGCAGAAAAAGACTGGGAAATCTAATAATAACAATGGTAACAATAATAAACCGGATGTTAAGTGCTTTAGGTGCAAGAAACCTGGACATTTTGCAAGCAAGTGTAACCAGCCAAGGGCTGGAAAGCAGAAAGACCAGCAGTCAACATCCGGAAAGACCACCACTGAAAAAGGACTGCTAGTGGATGATGAAGAGGTAAAACAAGTTACTAGTCAAACAATTATTAATCAGTGTTTTAATGTAGAACAAAATGCAGCTAAATGGACAATATACAGTGGCGCCTCCAGCCATTTCACGAACAGGAGAGACTGGTTTTCGTCGTTTACCAGCCAGAAGTCGACAGCCAGAACAACAGGAGAAAGGGACACAATCCCCATCCTAGGTTACTGTGATATCTGGCTAAGTATCGACAGTAAAACATTAACTTTATTAGGAGTCTGGTACTCTCCAAAGGCCATCGTGAATCTTATCAGTGCGACTCAGTTGGCCAGAAATGGCTATGTACAACATATGGAGGGAGACAGCTACACAGTGTCTACAGCTGAAGGTGAACTAGTGTGTAGAACCAAACTGACTCCCCATCTGAATCGCCACTTTATGGGCAATGCTCCGCGAGTGTACACAACTCAAAAAGACGCGGCCATGCTCCACAGACGGTTGGAACACCCCAGCGACGGCATTGTAAAGCAAATGATTGCGGATGGAGCCTTGGATGGGCTTCCAGTAATTAAGAACTACAACTCCGGATTTTGTGACGTCTGCGTAAGAGCGAAGATGGCATGTGAGGTAGCGCCCAGGATCCGTAGTAAACAGAGTGCGCGTGTGCTTCAATTAGTACACACCGATTGCTGGGGTCCGGCCAATGTGGCCATGGGCCATGGTGAAAGCTGTTATATCGTGACTTTCATCGATGATTTTAGCTGAAAGGCTAAAATCTATGTGTTAAAATCTAAATCAGACATTTCTATTCTAATCAAACAGTTTGTTGTAGCGACCGAACGTTCGTGTAACAGTAAGTTTGGGGCCATTAGGACTGATAATGGCCTTGAGTTCTGTAACAAAGACATTGACTCATTTCTTTTGCAGCTTGGCATACATTACCAGAAGACCAACAGTTACATGCCCAAACAGAACGGCATTGTAGAGCGGTTTAATCGAACACTGATCAAAGGAACCAGGTGCCTACTGTTTGATAGTGGGTTGGACCCAACATTCTGGCTGGAAGCTGCGAAATGCGCAATGTATTTGTACAACAGGATGGGACATCGGAAGCTCGACAGACGAACCCCCTACGAAGTGTGGACTGGGAAGGTCCCCAACATGTCTAATCTTAAAATTTTTGGTATAGATGCTTGGGTATTTATACCCAGCAAGAAGCGTAACAAATTAGACCCAAAAGCTGAGAAAGGCGTAATGGTAGGCTATGCTGAGGGCAGCATAGGCTATCGTGTTTGGATGCCCCTGTATCGGAAGATCTTGGAATCAAAGAGCGTAAGATTCAACGAAGAGCCGAGACAGGAGGAATTTCAGCATTATGCAGAAATCTCATCAAAAGACTTTGGCCGCTCTGCTTGGCTCCATCAGCTGGCTGCGCAAACTAATAATTTTAAAAGTGACATGTTTCCAGCTGTTAACATTGATAATTTAGGCGATTCCAGTGATGACAACGACGACGATGCCAAGAAACCAGTTCCTGCAACACCTAGCGATGTGGTGATAGATGACGACACAACAAGAGGCATTGGTACGATGTCCCAGGCCGGGACGTCGATAATACCAGCATAAATCACCCCGTTTAAGGAGAGAATGGAGCAGGTGGCAACGAGTGCATCATCAGAATCTTCCAAGCAACCCAGCCCTCCAGTAGAGATGCCGGGTGCAGTATTGGAAGACATGCTGGAGATCGTGCCACAACAGCAAGTGACTCCCAGGAAGGTACAGGGTCAACAGGCACAGCCAGCAGCTCCTAAGCTTTTCGTGAAGAACACTGCGAGAAAATCGTGCTGGAAAAAGAAACCAGTCGAGAGGTACCTGTCTGCACCATTGGTGAATACTGCTGCAACTCTGAAGGTGACCGGTGATACCAAACTGCAGCCATGGGACGTTAACGCCAACATGGCCAGCCCTACTACTAGCGACAACGGCAGTAACAAAGGGAACGGCAAGACGGTTCAATTTGCAGCTAACTTGGAGAATGTTGCAGAAGTACCACCTAATGCCGAGGGAGAAGATTTAGAAGAAATAGAAGAAGATGCAGATTATATTAACTTTTGTGATGTGCTTAATGAACATGTATTTCTCACATTTAGCAAAACCAGAGCTGACACCATCCAGATGCCTAAGAACTACAAAGAGGTGATCCAGTCTCATGAAGTCAAGCATTGGAGAGACGTAATGGAGGAAGAGATCAGGATGATGTCTGAGCATGGTGTGTGGGAAGTTGTTCAGCCTCACAAAACACAGCGGTTACTCCCGAATTGCTGGGTATTTGCTGTAAAGAAGACACCTGATGAGTTTGTCCAGCGATTCCGTGCTTGCCTAGTGGCAGGTGGCCACAGGCAACGTAAAGGGATCGACTACGACACTTGTTATTCACCGGTCGTCAATTTTACGCTAATCCAAATATGTTTTAGTATTTTAGTTGGCAGACTTGGCTGGGTTCACCATCAGATAGACGTATCAGGGGCCTACCTGTATACTGATCTCAGGCACAACATCTGGATGAAATCTCCTCATGGGTTCGAGAAAATGGGACCTGGCCTGAGACTGAGGAAGTCGTTGTACGGCCTCCATCAGTCTGGGAAGGAATGGTTCCTCCATCTAGATAAGGTGCTGACTGGGCTAAGCTACAGGAGGGCAGATGGATCAGCTTGTGCGTATATCAAGTTGAATTCCATAGCACTGGTAATATACATCGATGACATTGGGGTTTTTGCTAGGAACACCTTGGGAGTCACTACAGCTACTGAGGATTTGGATAGTGTTTACAAGATTCACTCATTGGGACCAATAAGGAGCTTATTGAGAGTGAATTTTGTTTACAGCCAGAGATTTGTTGGAGCTCACCAGGAGGACAAGGTGAGCCAACTACCCATCTTATTTCCGGGGTTGGAAATAAAGGCAACTACCCTCCCTCTAGTTGTAGGAGGCTTAGCAGAAAGGCCTGGCGATAAGGAACAGGTAGACGTGCCTTATAAGAACGTTATTGGGGCGGTCTTGTTCTTGGCACAAAGAACAAGACCCGATGTTCTTTTGGCAACCATTTATTTGGCTCAGTTCTCCAATGCACCTACACAGGAGCATTGGAGATATCTGGGAAAGCTTGTGTCTTATCTGGTTACTACGAAAAACTATGTTCTAACTCTTTTTGATTCTTCCAGATTGAATGCTGCTCCTAAGTTGGAATGTTTTGTGGATGCCAGCTGGAGTTCTACCCACGATTGTTGCAGCTTTATCGGATTTATTGTAATGGTAGATGGAGGAGTAGTGGCTTGGAAGAGTCAAAAACAGAAATGTGTTGCACTTTCCACTATGGAAAGTGAATACATTGCTCTTGCTGAGGCAGTTAAAGAGGTTGTGTGGGTTAAGAGGTTTGTTGACAACTGGGGGATAATCGCATTCGATATCCCGGTAATTTGGTGCGACAATAAGATGGCTATAACTTTTGCTGAATCTGTTATTGAAAATAGCAGATCTAAGCATATAGCATTGAAACACCATTTTGCCAGATACCAGTTGGGCCAAGGGGTGTTTGAAATAGACTGTGGAGTCTGAATCAAACATAGCCGACTTCCTGATAAAGCCAACACATAAATCTTCTTTAAGGCCTCCTGTTGAGCGAATATTTAGATCGTTTTAAGACACATCATGCAAGTTCTGAATTGCAGGCATGGCCGAATTAAATGTTATTGTTTAATTGTATGCTGTTAATGCTTTTCAGAATAATTCGATTGGTGTAAGATTGGCTACTGGTGACTCAGTGTATGATTAATGTTTTTGTTTTGTATCATAATTGTTTTTGTATGTTTTATGCTTTATTTCAGGTCCATGCTGTGCAGTATCGTTTTAATACTTGTGTTTATATCAGCATGTTCATTCCTTATTTGTACTTTATTTGTTTGTTTCATTAATTAGCGCCATGTTTATTAATAAAATGTTTTAGTCGTTGTAGCTAGATCGCAATAAGGCATTGTGTAGCGGTGTGAAAGGGGGAATTTGTGGTGGATGTTTTCTTGCTACACATGATATTGCCTATAGAATACGTTAGGATGTGCATGACAAGCATGGAATCCTATGGGGAAGATTGCCTTAAGCATGTAAGGCAGTTGACTCCATAGGAAATGCATTGATAATGCTATTTCCTATGCGTTTCTATGTATTGCATGTAATTTAGCGGACTCACGTCACAAACGTTGGTATACGCATGCTACCAACTTGGGAAGGTCATGCGATACATGACCTCAGTCGTAAGCATACCAGAAGTACAGGATTCCAAACTGTTTGGAATTTGACGACGCTATGCATGTACTTCCGGCTATACTTCCTGTTCACGTCTAGCATGTAGACGTGATAATAGCCTTGTATTGGCAGTTAACATGCTTACCATGCTATCTGCAATTGTTAGAATTGATGCTATCATTATGTTTAGTCATGCTCATTTATTTCTATGTAAATTCGCATCGCTTTATCATTAAATATTAATTGTAATCGTTTTGCCTATCGCAACTCTATAGGCGTGTAGAGTTAAGTGCCTGCACATGCGCAAATGTGCTTTCGTGAGTTAAGGCACTTCAATAGCGACGTCACGCCAACCATGACGTCAGCGCTATCTTGTCTTAAGCAAGCTAGCAATGTTGTGCTAGAATATCTTACTTACGCTCCGTAGCGCTATCGATGCTATCCTGTCTTCCATAGGATAGTACACAACTGTTGTTAGCACGAGTAGCTTAACTGCTAGTATTACTCTATGTAATGGTTGTGTATTGTATACTTGCAATTGGGTAGTCATTGAGATAGTATGTTAATAAAACTCCCTATTGTTTAATTAAGTTTGCTGTCTTTTGATTAAGTATTTAATAACTTAAATAAGTAACCAAAATATAATGACAACTGTACAAGTAGTACAGATGTTCATTAATAGTCGTATAACGTCAATTAACTTGGTTGGCTTGGAAAACACTGCAGGACTTAATTGGATAGTGTCCTTTGTCTAGATTAGCTACCTAGACTTAATAAGCCATCCGGAAATAATGCCTACAGTTTTAAACACATGCAAAGCATGTGTAAAAGTATTAATTTGTATTTTGAAATGGCAAAATGCATGTTGAAGCATGTTTTAGTAACTTCTGAAGGGATTATGTCCACACATGTATTTTCGCAATTTTGTAAAAATTAGCTTTACAAGCTTTGTAAGGCAAAACGCATGTTTGGACATCATATCTACTTAAGTAGAGATAATGTTCAAACATGCATTTACATTGATTTCTTAAAGTTAAATTATCAGGTTTCATAGGGCTGAGCTTAAACCCAGAAAAGCATGGAAGTCTATGGGAAAAATCATGGATCTTCTATTGTTTGAAAACCAAACTTTTTCAAAATGTTAAGCTAAAATGTGTTTTAAACACATGCAAAGCATGCGTAAAAGTGATGATCTTAAAGTTAAATTATCAGGTTTCATAGGGCTGAGCTTAAAGTCAGAAAAGCATGGAGGTCTATCGGAAAATCATGGATTTTCCATCATTTTGAAAACCAAACTTTTTCCAAACATTACGCAAAAATGTGTTTTAAACACACTCAAAACATGCGTCAGACTGTTAAAAAGCATGCTGAAGCATGTTCTAACAGCTTCTGAAGGGATTAAGTCTACACATGTATTTTTGCAATTTTGTAAAGATTAGCTTTATGAGCTTCGTAAGCCTCGTAAGGCAAAATGCATGTTTGGACATCATATCTATGTAAGTAGAGATTATGTTAAAACATGCATTCACATTGATTTCTTAAAGTTAAATTATCAGGTTTCATAGGGCTGAGCTTAAAGCCAATATTAACATAATTACCCACAAACTTAGTAATACCAGCCCCGCAGAAAAGACATCTCCCCCAATCACCCCATTATCACATGTCATTTTTCCCTAAAACAAAAATAACTAATCTCTTCAAATCTATAATAACACAATTCTAA
>JAAFCF010005931.1:640457-652700 GCA_013389785.1 Helicorthomorpha holstii | reverse complement strand
TTTGGGTCTTGTCTACGTTAATTTCCATCAAATGCTCCCTCAACCACACATTAATTGCATTGATATCCTCTTCCATCATTCTGTTTAAAGCCACCATATTCAGATTTTTAGCCTTATACAGCAACAAAATGTCATCAGCATAATAATAAACATGGAGGGTGTTCAGGCTAAGATGGCTCAGGGAAGCCACTGTCAGGATGTAAAGGAGAAGGGCCAGGGCAGACCCCTGAGGGACCCCCCAGCAATCTCCCGCTCACCAGAAACCCGGCCATTGGAATAAATAAAAATTTGGCGAGAACTTAAGTATGAGGCCAATAAGTTGTAAGCCCCTCTACTGAGACCCAAGTTGGAAAGAGACCCCAGGATTGCAGCAGTAGGGAGGGAGTCAAATGCCTTCCTGACATCTAATGACATCAGAATGGCGCCCAAACCCCCTACCCTACAGCGGCCTAGGACGTCTCTAATCCTTTCAATGCAATCAGTGGTGGATCTGCCCATCCTAAAACCAAACTGATTAGGAGGCAAAACCCCTCTTTCCTCAATTAACTCACTCAACTTTAGAGTTGCCTCAATACTAATAAGAGAGATAGGCCTATAACTAGCAGGAGAATCCCAGGGGCCCTTTCCCTTATAAATGGGAACAACATTAGCCATCTTCCACCCGACTGGGAATTTCCCCATCTGAATAATCCAATTGTAATGATCCACCATAGCCCTTCTCCAACACAGCGGCAAACTCCTAACCATCTCAGCTGTCACGCCTGAGGGACCAGGGGCAGAACCACTCCCAAACCCCTCTAAGATAGACTTGAGATTATAAACGGACATAAACGGAAAACTAAAATCACCATCCAAATTGGCAGCTTCAACCAGATGATTAGGCAAACTTTTCGAAATATTAGCAAAAACGTTCACGAAATCAGACAAAAGATCAACATCTAAATTTAATATTTTTTTCAATTTTAAAATGTTTGTCGACGAATTGCCATGGATTAAAATTACTTTCATTTCGAGAGCTCATCAGAAAATCTGATTTTGCTTTCTTAATTGCACTCTTGTAAAGACACTTAGTCTTCTTATATGAGGGTTATTCAAAAACTAAGGTCCGTTTTATTATAAAAATTAAATTACGCACAAAAATACAGTTTGGTTAACAGCATTAGATAGATTGACGTCTCCTGAACATTTAAATATAAAATACATGCCAATCGACGCATTTTTGGTGACACAGGACCATTTTTCGTGACCCTCTGCACAGACTTTTGCCTCCGAGGAAGTTAAACATCAAATAATTGTCATTTTTTAACAGTTTTAAATGGTTAATGTCAATTTTGATGTGTGGCAACAATAATTAACTTTTGTACATAGTCACCATTCTGGGTAACACATTTTTGATAACGTTTAACCAATTTCCGCAACCCCTCTACATAGAAGTTTGGTGGCTGGGATTGGAACCTCGAGACAACAGCAGTCTCGAGTACTGTACACATACGCATGCCAGCTGCATTAGAACAACACATGAATTTTGTTTGTTGTTTTAATCAACAGATGGCGCTTTACTTTCGTAGAGGCAAAATGCTGTGCAGAGGGTCACGGAAAATGGTCCTGTGTCACTAAACATTTGTCGATTTGCATGTATTTTATATGAAAATGTTCAGGAGACTTCAATCTATCTAATGCTGTTAACGAAAATGTTTTCTTGTGCGTAATTTAATTTTTATAATAAAACGGACCTTAGTTTTTGAATAACCCTCATACTTATCAAAGTCATTTTGATGATTTCCATTGTTTCTTTCCTGAATCACTTCAGCTTTCAAATTAGTCAAACTCTGGTTCCACCAACTACATCTGGCAACCTTCCCCACCTTTTTCACACTGGAGCACACCATCACCATTGAGTCAAACAAACTCAAAAAATCCTCCGGTTTTACCATTCTTAATTTCTCCTCGTTGATGATACATAGTTTCAGAAGCTTGTCAAAATTTAATTTGCATTTAACTCTTTCTTTGTCTTTTTCAAACTCCCTTGTTTTAAATGGACAAAAAAGAGTAGCCAAAACCCCCCTGTGATCAGATAATTTAACCTCATCATAATGCAAGATGTCAGCACTATGAACAGATACTCCCTTTATAAAGAACCAATCCAAAGTTCGCTGATGACGAGTAGGATCCGCATTCACCAAATTCAATTCAGCCAATTCCAATTTACGAAGAATCATCTTGCTGCGATAAGAATCGTCTTTTAAATCAATGTTCAAATCACCTGCCATAACAATCTTCACATGCAACGCTGCCACTGAAAGTAAAAAATCAATCGAATTATTAATATCAACTTTAGGAGGTCTGTAATAATGTATTAAAGTCAATTTGTCAATTTGCAACACAATCAGTTCCAGACCAAAGTCAGTAAAAAATTTATCAATGACTTTGTATTCAAAACACTGTTTGATGGCACACAATAAGCCGCCAACTCTGTAATTACAATCAAGTCTCACTACATTATAATCCTCCTGGAAGCCCAAACATTCATCAGGAAATTCAGGTCTCAACCAAGATTCAATAAAAAATGCGATGTCTATATTATCCCCTCTCATTTGTGCAAATAAATCATCAGTCTTTCCAGAAATTGATTGAATATTCCAGAGGAGGAAGTTAATTTTTCTCCCCCTCTGGACCTCGAAACGGCGATTGAGAGTTTGTCAAATGACCCCGAAAACGATCCACAGTGACACCTTCCAGCCAAAAGTTTTCTTGTAGAACTCTCCCTATTTGCATTGCCTTAATTTGCACAAAAAAGTCCCCACATGGTGACCCCTTTTATTCCTCAGTAACTCACATCGATCAACTTCAATCTGACGATCTCTCATGTACTTTAACACTTCTGGGGGTTCAGTTTTTTTGCTCAGCCCCCTTATTACTAAACGCCTTACAGGAGCCATACCAAAAGAGGAATTCAAGGCCATATTACCCGTTACACCATTTTGGAGAAAGTTATGCGCATCGTTCGAATCAGTTTTAAGCTGTGTTAACGTGGCACCAATATTTGATGGTCTTTTATGTGTTATTTTATTCTTTTTTGTCTGGTCATTTATTTTTTCTTCATTGCTAGGCAAAATCACCTTCAGACCCTGTTTACCAAGTTCAATACGAGATTGAACAAGTTTAATTGTTTTTTTTTGGGCTTGAATCAATTCTGCTACCAACAATTTAGCTTCCAAGGCCATCAATCTCTTATTTGTATCACTACAAAATTTGTCAAATTGATTTTGAAGATCATTATCCACAAGAGCAGGTCCAATTGATTTCCCCCATATTTACGTTTTAATTCATCCCCAACATCAGGAGAATCACCTCTTATCATCGTTGAATCAGTCAGAAATTGTTTTGGCATCTCGATAATTGAGTTGCTTGACTCTGCACCCTGCATTTCCTCCATGTAGCATTTTAGCTGCATCGAGATTGTCTAAAAACTTTGCCTTTTCATTTTATTTTGAGTTTTCTTCTCATAAACATATTCGAAGATCTCAATTAAATTGTCGACCAGGTCAGCCATAACTCAATCACCGTAGCACCTGTTAAAACAAAAAAATTTTACCTACGATAAAATTCCAAATAAAACCGAATCGAAGGAGAAAATCACAACGAAGTCAATCATTCAATAAAAATAAAAAAAAGTTATGCAACACATTTAGCGGACTCGCATCCCAAACGTTGATATATGCATGCTATCAACTTGAGGAGGTCATGCGATACATGACCTCAGTCGTAAGCATACCAGAAGTGCAGGATTCTAAACCGTTTGGAATCAGACAACGCTATGCATGTACTTCCGGCTATACTTCCTGTTTACGTCTAGCATGTTGACATGATAATAGCCTTTACTAGGCAGTTAGCATACTTACTATGCTAACTGCAATTGTTAGAATCTTTATTAAGTTTAATTAAGTTATTAAATATAAACGACATTTCTACAAGAAGTATAGACGTTCTTTAATAGACGTATATCGTCATATACTTAGATAGCTTGGAAACCACTGCTGGGATTAATTGGATAGCTTCCTTTGTCTGGATTAGCTACCCAGACTCATTAAGCTTTCCGGAATTAATACCCACAAAGGTTATGGGCCCAGGCTTGCTACATCAAGTGGACTTTATACGGCATTAGTGAAGTGTTTTGTGACTGTGGCAAACTGCCAGAAAAAGGAATATGTGATATTTGTGTTTAATTGCGTTGATTACTACTGGCTGATGCAATAGTGCACGATTGCATCATCCTGTTGAAATCAAGTGAACAAAGGAGATTTCACTGTAAGTACTTATTTTAAATACAAATTAGCTTAATTTAGCTACATACTTTAAGATGGCAACTAAAAATAAATGGGAAGATTTCGCAAAGCTATCGCATACCAACTACAAAATTTGGGCTAGTAATATGCATATGATGCTGAAGTCAAAGCATGTTTGGCGTCACATGAGTGGTGAGGTACCTCAACCGGGCTCCACAGCCACTGACGAAGCCCGAGAAACATGGTCCAATAAGGACGATCAAGCAGTTGGCTTGATATACTTAAATCTGTCTGACGAGATTAAAAATATGGTCACGACAGAGATGACTTCCAAAGAAGCTTGGGACTCGCTCAAGGAAGATTATGAGCCGAAGGCCATAGCTCGTGAGGCTGCCTTGCTGCGAGAGTTTACCAATATTCAATATGAGAATGAGGAAACCATTCCAGTTTTTATTGCCAGAGTACAGAAAAAACAGAGGGAAGTAGCTGAGTCAAGGTTTACGCTTGATGAACGATACGTAGCATATCAGATGATAACGGCTCTTCCGGCTGAGTTCAACGGAGTGCTCCAGCAGCTGTATCGTACACCCAGAGACGAGTTTACAGTCAAAACTGTGATTGACGGGCTATTGACTGAGAACGCGCGCGTCCAATTTTCAGTCGATGGCGGTAATGGAAATGGTAACGGTGCTTTTGCCACTGGACATAGCAAAAAGAAGGGCAACAAGCAGCAGAAAAAGACTGGTAAATCAAATAACAGTAATGACAATAATAAACTGGATGTTAAGTGTTTCAGATGTAAGAAACCTGGCCATTTTGCCAGCAAGTGTAACCAGCCAAAAGCTGGTAAGCAACAGAAAGAACAACAACAAGCATCCGGAAAGACCTCCACAGACTTTGGATTGCTGTGGATGATGAAGGGGTAAATCAAATTTTTAGTCAGACAATTATTAATCAGTGTTTTAATGTAGAACATAATGCAGCTAAATGGACAATAGACAGCGGAGCCTCCAGCCATTTCACCAACAGGAGATACTGGTTTTCGTCGTTTACAAGCCAGAAGTCTACAGCCAGAACAACAGGTGAAGGGGATACAATCCCCATCCTAGGTTACGGCAACATCCGGCTAAGTATCGACAGAAAAACATTAACGTTATTAGGTGTCCGGTACTCTCCAAAGGCCATCGTTAATCTTATTAGTGCGACACCCCAGCAACGGCGTTGTAAGACAAATGATTGCAGACGGAGCCCTGGTTGGGCTACCAATGATAAAGAATTACAACTCCTGATTTTGTGACGTCTGTGTAAGAGTGAAGATGGCGTGTGCGAGAGCGCCCAGGATCCGTAGTAAACAGAGTGCGCATGTGCTTCAGTTAGTACACGCCAATTGCTGGGGTCTGGGTAATGTGGTAGGCATAGGTGAAAGCCGTTATATTGTGACTTTCATTGATGATTTTAGTCGAAAGGCTAAGATATATGTTTTAAAAGCGAAATGTGACATTTCTTTATTAATCAAGCAATTTGTTGTAGCAACCGAACATTCGTGTAACAGTAAGTTTGAGGCCATTAGGACGGATAATGGCCTCGAGTTCTGTAACAAAGACATTGATACATTTCTTTTGCAGCTTGGCATACAGCATCAGAGGACCAACGTATACACACCCAAACATAATGGCATCGCAGAGCAGTTCAATTGAACTTTAATTGAGGGAACCAGATGCCTACTGTTTGACAGTGGGTTGGATCCAACGTTCTGGCCGAAAGCTGCGAAATGTGCAACGTATCTGTACAACAGGACAGGACATCGGAAGCTCGACAGGCCAACTCTTTACGAACTGTAGACCGGGAAGGTCCCTTCAATGTCTAACATTAAAATTTTTGGTACAGATGCCTGCATAATTATACCCAGCAAAAAGCGGAACAAGCTAAATCCGAAAGCTGAGAAAGGCGTGATGGTGGGATACGCTGAGGATAGCGTAGGCTATCGAGTTTGGATGCCCCAGAGTAGGAAGATCGTCAAGTCTAAGAGTGTAAGGTTCGATGAAAAGCCGTTAAAGGGGGAACTTCAGCACGATGCCAAAATCCCATCTAAGGAAGTCATGCAGCCAGCCGACAGAGCCAAGCAGAGCACTAATACTAATAATTTTAAAAATGAAATGTTTCCAGTTATTAACATAGACAATTTAGCCGATTCCAGCGACAATGACGACAACGACGATGCTAAGCCACCAGTTCCAGCAACACCTAGCGACGTGATAATTGATGACGATACTACAAGCGGCATCGGTACGATGTCCCAGGCCAGGACATCTGTGGTACCAGCAGAAATTACCCCGTTCAAGGAAAAGATGGAGCAGGTAGCATCGAGTGCATCATCGGAATCTTCCAGGCAGTCCAGCCCTCCAGTAGAGATGCCGGATGCAGTATTGGAAGATGTGTTGAAAATAGTGCCGCAGCAACAGGCAACACCCAGAAAGGTCCAGAAGCAGCAGGCCCAGCCAGCAGCTACTAAGCCTTTCGTAAAGAACACTGCGAGGAAGTCATGCCGAACAAAGAAACCAGTTGAGAAGTACCAGTCAGCACCACACGTGAACATGACTGCAACTCTCAAGGTAACCGGCGGAACTAAACTGCAGCCATGGGAAGTTAATGCCTACGTGGCCAGCCCTACAACTAGCGACAAGAGAAACAACGGGAATGGCAAAACGGTCCGATTTGCTGCAAATTTGGAGAACATTGCAGCCACACCACCGAATGCCGAGAGAGAAAATTTAGAAGAAATTGAAGAAAATGCTGATTACATTAACTTTTGTGATGTGCTTAATGAACATGTTTATCTTACATTTAGCAAAACCAGAGCTGACACCATCCAGATGCCCAAGAATTACAAAGAGGCGATCCAGTCTCCTGAATCCAAGCATTGGAGAGATGCCATGGAAGAAGAAATAAGGATGATGTCAGAATGTGGTGTGTGGGAAGTTGTTCAGCCTCACAAAACACAGCGGTTACTCCCGAATCGCTGGGTCTTCGCAGTTAAGAAGACACCTGAAGGGTTTGTCGAGCAATTCCGTGCTTGCCTAGTGGCAGGTGGCCACAGGCAGCGTAAAGGAATCGACTACGACACTTGTTATTCACCAGTAGTCAATTTTACACTAATCCGTTTATGTTTTAGTATTTTAGTTGGCAGACTTGGCTGGATTCACCATCAGATAGACGTATCAGGCGCCTACCTGTATGCTGATCTCAGGCACAACATCTGGATTCTGTCTCCTCAAGGGTTTGAGAAGATGGGACCTCGCCTAAGACTGAGGAAGTCGTTGTACAGCCTCCACCAGTCTAAGAAAGAATGGTTCCTTCATCTAGATAAGGTGCTGACTGGGCTAGGCTACAGGAGGGCAGATGGGCCAGCTTGTGTTTATATCAAGCTGAACTCCATAGTACTGGTAATATACATCGATGATGTTGGGGTTTTCGCTAGGAACACCTTGGGAGTCACTACAGCTGTTGAGGATTTGGATAGTGTTTACAAGATTCACTCATTAGAACCAATAAGGAACTTATTGGGAGTGAATTTTGTTTACAGCCAGAGGTATGTTGGGATTCACCAGGAGGACAAGGTGAGCCAACAACCCATTTTGTTTCCGGGGCTGGAAATAAAGGCAACTACCCTACCTCTAGTTGTAGGAAGCTTAGCGGAAAGGCTTGGCGATAAGGAACAGGTAGACGTGCCTTATAAGAATGTTATTGGGGCAGTCTTGTGCTTGGCACAAAGAACAAGACCTGATGTTCTTTTGGCGACCATTTATTTGGCTCAGTTCTCCAATGCACCTACACAGGAGCACTGGAGATATCTGGGAAAGCTAGTGTCTTATTTAGTTACTACTAAAACCTATGTTCTAATTCTTTTTGATTTTTCTAGATTGAATGCTGCTCTTAAGCTAGAATGTTTTATGGATGCCAGCTGGAATTCTACTCACGATTGTCGCAGCTTTAGCGGATTTATCGTAATGGTAGATGGAGGAGTGGTGGCTTGGAAGAGTCAAAAACAGAAATGTGTTGCACTTTCCACTATGGAAAGTGAACACATCGCTCTTGCTGAGGGAGTTAAAGAAGTTGTGTGGCTTAAAAGGTTTGTTGATAACTGGGTGATAATCAAATTCGATATCCCAGTAATTTGGTGCGACAACAAGTCGGCTATAACTTTTGCTGAATCTGTGATTGAAAATAGCAGATCTAAGCATATAGCGTTGAAACATCATTATGCTAGATACCAGTTAGGCCAGGGGGTGTTTGAAATAGACTACATACAGTCTGAATCAAACATTGCCAACTTCCTGACAAAGCCAACACATAAATCTTCTTTAAGGCCTCCTGTTGAGCGAATATTTAGATCGTTGTAAGATTCGTTGCATGCATGTTCTGAATTGCAGGCATGGCCGAATTGAATGTAATTGTTTAATTGTATGCTGTTTATGCTTTTCAGAATAATATGATTGGTGTAAGATTGGCTACTGGTGACTCAGTGTATGATTCATGTATTTGTTTTGTATTGGGGGTCATGTTTTGGGGTCATTTGTGCATCGTAATTGTTTATGAATGTTTTATGCTTTATTCCAGGTCTATGCTGTGCAGTAGCGTATTATTTGCAATTATATCAGCATGTTCGTTCCTTATTTGTAATTTTATGTTTGTTTGAGTGCCATGTTATTAATAAAATGTTTTAGTCATCTTAGCTAGATCGCAATAAGGCATTGTGTAGCGGCGTGAAAGGGGGAATTTGTGGTGGATGTTCCCTTGCTACACACGTTATTGCCTACAGAATATGATAGGATGTGCATGACAAGCATGAAACCCTATGGGGATGATTGCCTTATGCATGTAAGGCAGTTGACTCCATTGGAAATGCATTACTAATGCGATTTCCTATGCGTTTCTATGTTTTGCATGTTATTTAGCGGGCTCGTGTCCGAAACGTTGATATACGCATGCTATCAACTTGGGGAGGTCATGTGATACATGACCTCAGTCATAAGCATACCGGAAGTGCAGGATTCCAAACCGTTTGGAATCAGACGATGCTATGCATGTACTTCCGGCTATACTTCCTGTTCACGTCTAGCATGTTGACGTGATAATAGCCTTTACTTGGCAGTTAGCATACTTACTATGCTAGCTGCAATTGTTAAGAATTGATTATATCGTTTGTGTTAGTCATGCTCATTCACTTCATTGTTTCGCTAATCGCAACTCTATAGCGTGTAGAGTTAAGTGCCTGCACATGCGCAGATGTGCTTTCGTGCGTTAAGGCACTTCAATAGTGACGTCATGCCAACCATGACGTCAGCGCTACCTCGTCATAAACAAGCTAGCAATGTCGTGCTAGAATATCTTACTTACGCTCCGTAGCGCTATCAATGCTATCCTGTCTTCCATAGGATAGTACAAAACGGTTGTAAGCACTAGTAGCTTAACTGCTAGTATTACTCTATGTAATGGTTGTGTTTGCTATACTTGCAATTGGGTAGTCATTGAGTTAGTATTGTTTTAATTAACTCCCTTTTGTTTAATCAAGTTTGCTGTCTTTAATATAGTATTTAAATCTTTATTAAGTTTAAATAAGTTATTAAATATAAACGACGGCTCTACAAGAAGTATAGACGTTCATTAATAGTCGTATATTGTCGTATACTTAGATAGCTTGGAAACCACTGCTGGGATTAATTGGATAGCTTCCTTTGTCTGGATTAGCTACCCAGACTCACTAAGCTTTCCGGAATTAATGCCCACAGATACAAAATGATAGTACATGGCAAATTAAAATATGAATTAATGAGCATGACATCAATTCTAACAATTGCAGTTAGCATAGTAAGTATGCTAACTGCCAAGTAAAGGCTGTTATCACGTCAACATGCTAGACGTGAACAGGAAGTATAGCCAGAAGTACATGCATAGCGTCGTCTAATTCCAAATGGTTTGGAATCCTGCACTTCCGGTATGCTTACGAATGAGGTCATCTATCGCATGACCTCCCCAAGTTGATAGCATGCAAGTAGTTATGATACAATCTAAGTCGAACCAATCACAGAGCTCCGTTCTTCCCATTTTTTTTTATTTCAACCAATCACAGAGCAGTATTTTCAAAAGGGGCAGGGCTTAGAGACACAAGGGCGGAGCCTAAAGGACACACTTCCCAATGTTAAAGTCCCATAGTGACGTCACACCACCCCCTCTGAATTCATCATTTTACACACTTTGTCACTGTGACCTTGAAAATTTTACACATTGAGTCACTGTGACCTTGACAATTACTCACTTTTTCATCCACTAAACCAGTAATTTGATGCTTATGTTATGCAATTTGATGCCTATTTCATGTAATTTGATGCTTATTTCATGTAATTTGATGCCTACATGTCGATTTTTTCTTAAAAAATGCGTAATATGGCGATGTCTTCCGGCCATATTTTACACTGTGTAATGAAATTTGATATCTCTGTCAAGCTCTTTTTAATAACTGAATTAACATAAACACGCAAAACCATGCCCACTTTTTTAAGACATCTCCCCAATTCACACCTCCAAACACCGGTTGACACCCTCAAAAGTCACTTTTAAGAGTTGAAGTCCAAGGTGAGGGGGAGGAGTTGTATACAGTGTAATTACATTTTTTTAAAAAAATTATAAATATTTCATTTGCATAATTGGTTTGTTGTGAAGTGGTTCTTAATTTTTTGTTCTTATTCTTTTAAATTAAATATAACATTAATTTTTTTGCTATCATGGCCTGGATAAAGTTGATGGAATGGAAGTATGATAGCTTGAATTATTTGAAAGGAAATTTATTTGCTTTGTCTTCAGTTGGTAAAATATGTATTCCTATGCAAAATACCTTGTATTTTACGCCCAGAATATTGGAATATGGGGTGGAAAATCATAAGCATACATTTAATTATTTTACCTCAGCACCTCTTAGGATGGGTCATTGTCAGCGTATGCAGGGAATGGCTTACGGAGACTGTTTTTTATTGATTAACAACGAGTGGGTGGATTATAACAGGCCAGACGGCAGATTATATCATGGACCTTGTGAGGTTATACATGTATCAGATTCTAGTCGGTCATGGGTTACTTTTATTTCCAAAACTAATCCGTTCGTTTATCCATGTATGTGTGTGGTGGGAGACAAGCTATTGTCCTTGGGAGACATTACTGACAGCTGTTGGCAGGCTAGATTAATATCTTTGAGCAATGGTGAAGTGCAAAATATTTAATTTGCCAGGCTGTTGACTATACAAAAGTTAATTGTATTGGTAGGCATGTGTTTGATGGGACATCTGGCCTATATCTTGGTTATACAGGGAATGGATGATCCTCTGACCATTATGTGGCTGTACAATGGTCAAACGCAGGAGTTTAGGCAAACAGGCAGAAGTGATATCATTTACAGTAACTTTCTGGGTATTTTGTCATTGGAAAATCGGATGGTGTTGTATATGAGAACTGCATCAAATGTGGGTACAGTTGTAAATGTCAAGACGGAGTTGCATATTACGGATGATGCTTTAAATGTATTGCGGGTTATTGCTTGCTCTATTGAGGGTTATTATGGTTGCGTAATGGCTAATCATATATACATACCTAAGGTGATCAATTATTATAAAAATGTGGATAAAAATTTTAATTATACTGGCATGCGGGAGGTGGCTCGTCATATGAGTGGTGTGGAATACAGTCGAATTGAAATGACTTCATTACAGATATATACCTACGAGTGTTTACTTTCATTGCAAATATTATCTTATGCAAATATATTTAAAAATGAAATTAATTTTGCTCAATATTTACCACCTAAATTGTGTGAAAATTTTAAAAAATTTAGATTTAATAATAGATCAATTGAGTATGCAGAAGAAGATGGTTAAATAAATAAATATTATTTTATTGTTTGTTGCTT
>JAAFCF010005931.1:530763-550442 GCA_013389785.1 Helicorthomorpha holstii | reverse complement strand
AAGTAATTACTATTAGCTAAAAACAAATTTGAATTTGAGAAATTGTTCAATTTATTTATTTCAAGCGTGAAATTAATAAGTGAGACAAATTCGCATGCATTCCAATGGCGATTTGTCTCATTTCATTGACTTCCTCTGAAACCTATCATTTACTAAAGGACTTACCACAAACCCCCCCACTTAACTGTGATTGGTATCTCATGGTGGGAACTGGTGTTCAGTCATAATGTCCCATTAAATAATGTCACCAGTGTATCAATGCCAACATAGTATCACTAGACAAATATCGTGATATGTGGCACTTGACTGCAAAGACGTTTTACGTTGAGTCTATATACAATAAAAGATGTAAGATTAGGTTAAAACGTCTTTGTGGTAAAACAAAAACAACATAGTTCTACATGTAAAACAAGGTGATCCACATATCACGATATTTTTCTAGTGATACCACGATGGCATTTACATATTGGCAACATGATTTTTTGGACCATCATTATTGTGAACCATGTGGATTATGCTACAATTTTAAAAACTACTAATCACAAAGAAAGCAACAAAAATTACTGTGTTTGGAAAACAAAATACAATTGGAAAAATTGCAAATGTTTTCAGTAAGAAGTTCAGTAAATGGATTAATGAATATGTGCTTGATTTAAAAAACGCAAATGAATAACTAAAAATAGCACTTTCCTAAATTTTTTAAGTTCAAAATAAATCCGCATGGGGGAGGTAGGATATCAATGGCTGGCAAACGCCATTTTGTCATTTTATTAACCTCATTTCAACAGTTAACATCTAAGAAATGCTGAAGTGCTTTTTGTTGTGTTGTAAATATTTTGGATTGAACTTGTATATAGCAAAAATGAAACCGGGATTTATTGGTCACATTTCCCTTCAAAAAACAAAATTCACCATCAATTTGTTAGAAGTGACTTTAGCAAAAATGAGAAAAGTTCACAAGAAGAAGAATTACAACAAAAGGATTGAAATTTTACTGAAAAACTCTTTTAACCGTAATACTGATGCTCTAACAATGAAAGTGGCCTGTGGAATGGAATTGCCTGCTCCCTCTGTCTTCAAACTGAGGTGGAAGTAAAGTGCAAAGCCAGTTTTATGTTGGAACCAGCATTCATTGGCAACGTCTCAATTGGAGAGACAAAGTATTACACGGATTTATTTGATGTGACGTTGAATAAAGTGGCCAAATGTAGTAAACTTAGTGTTTCCAATAAAAGGATAGAGGTACTACTGAAAACCACTTTTGATTAAAATTATAAAGAACTATTGTATGAGATAGGAATAACAAAGGAGTTTCTGGAAGACGTGTTTGGTGCCACCACTTCATACTTAAAACAGTGAGGACTACAACTGAAACATACACTAATGTAAGATTTAAAAAGTACCACGAAAATGACGATGGCAATCATTAAGGAACAGGCCAAATGAAGGGCGTATCATTACAGAGGAGAGCAAGACCAAGTTATGAGAGACAAAGAGCAAGTTAAATATGAAACTGAAACTTTTTGAAATGTGTTGAAATTGATTTGTTGTTTATAATAAATTTTAAGGAATGTACATTTTCATTAAGTGTAAGAACAATGGCAATGTAATCACATTGTATTTATCAATAAACTTGTTAATTTTAAATATTTTATATTATGATTATGTAGGTCAAATGTTACAAGTTATTTGAAAAGACTGAAATTGGTGTAGAGCAGTGGTTCCCAAAGTGGGCGCTACCGCCCCCCTGTGGGCGCTGCATCGATTCAGAGGGGCGGTGATGGCCACAGTTTCATTTTGGGGGGCGATGAATACCTGGATGGGGGCGGTGGTAATTTAAAATTTAGAAAATTTTTAAAATTAGAAAATTTAGACAAGGTCCTATTGAAATGGCAATGTAGTATATTAATGCTACATAGCCTATTATTGCTACGTAGCATATTAATGCTATGTAGCATATTAATTCTATTCTACTAATTTACAAGAATAGCATAAAAATGCTACATAGTTGTAAAGCACTTCCTTACACACTGTATTCCTCACATGTTGACAGGTTTTGAGTCAATTCAGGGTGTTCCGGAGTTTAGAAAAGGTTGGGAACCACTGCAATATCTTGCTGTGGTGACCTTAAATACACCATGTGGAATTATTTTGGAATAATATTACCAATTGCAATACACACTTTAAAATTTAATGAAATCTTGATAGCCATGGTTCCCAAAATGAGTGCCAAGGCAAGCTTACACTAAGGGTGCTGCAGAAAAATTCAAGTAATAGCGGCTAAAAATTATGAAGTTTGAAAAAAAGGCTGTACAGATAGCTATTTTAGCAAAAACTGTGCAATTATTGAAATGAGACTAAAATTAATTTGTTTCAATGGTGATTTGTCTCGTTTATTTTGTTTTTTTAAAGAAAAACCGTGCAATGATCAAAATGAGACTAAAATCCATTTGTTTCAATAGTGATTTGTCTCGTTTATTTCTTTTTTAAAAGAAAAACTGTGAAATTATTAAAATGAGACTAAAAGCTATTTGTTTCAATTGTGATTTGTCAAGTTTATCTCTTTTTTAAAAGAAAAAACTGCAATTATCAAAATGAGACTAAAATCCATTTTTTTCAATGGTGATTTGTCTCGTTTATTTTTTTTTTTTTAAAGAAAAACTGTGAAATTATCAAAATGAGACTAAAATACATTCGTTTCAATGACAATTTGTCTCGTTTATTCTGTTTTGTAAAGAAAAACTGTGAAATTGTCAAAATGAGACTAAAAGCCATTTGTTTCAATGGCGATTTGTCTCGTTTATTTTGTTTTGTAAAAAAAGCTAATATAATGTAAAAAAGATTCAAAAACAAATATAATCTTATATCAAATTACAAAGTATATGTCATGTATTAAATTGAACATCATTATTATTTTATGTGGAAAAATGAGAAAAATGGTATAACTCAGATTTTGGTAGTTTTGTTTTGGGGGGGGGGCGCTAAAAAAATTTTTTTCCGAAAAGGGGGCGGTAGGCCAAAAAAGTTTGGGAACCACTGGTGTAGAGTCACTTTTAAAACAACTGTACACCAATATCCAAGTCTTTAAATTTCTTGCTAATAAAGTCAATACAGTCAGAAGGTGATATATAACGAATGAATCCACATATTTCAATACAAAAATTGCTGCCATCATATACTAAAGGACTTACCACAAACCCCCCATTTAACTGTGATTGGTATCTTATGGTGGGAACTGGCGTTAAGTCATAATGTCCCATTAAATAATGTCACCAGTGTATCAATGCCAACATAGTATCGTAATAAATATCGTGATATGTGGCACTTGACTGCAAATACGTTTTACATTGAGTCTAGATACAATAAAAGATGTTAGGTTAAAACGTCTTTGTGGTAAAAAAACATATCTCTACATGTAAAACAAAGTGATCTACATATCACGATATTTTTCTAGTGATACCACATTGGCATTTACATATTGGCAACATGATTTTTGGGCCATCATTATTGTGAACTATGTGGATTATGCTACGATTTTAAAAACTACTAATCACAAAGAAAGCAACAAAAATTAATGTGTTTGGAATACAAAATACATTTGGAAAAATTGCAAATCTTTTCAGTATTAAGTTCAGTAAATGGATTAGTGAATGGGTGCTTGTTTGAAAAACGCAAATGAATAACTGAAAATAGCACTTTCCTAAATTTTTTAAGTTCAAAATAAATCCGCATGGGGGAGGTAGGATATCAAGGGCTGGAAAACGCCATTTTGTCATTTTATTAACCTCATTACAACAGTTAACATCTAAGCAGTGCTGAAGTGCTTTTTGTTGTGTTGTAAATATTTTGAATTGAACTTGTATATAACAAAAATGAAACCGGGATTTATTGGTCATGTTTCCCTTCAAGAAACAAAATTCACCACCAATTTGTTATAAGTGACTTTAGCAAAAATGAGAAAAGTTCACAAGAAAAAGAATTACAACAAAAGGATTGAAATTTTACTGAAAAACTCTTTTAACCGTAATACTGATGCTCTAACAATGAAAGTGGCCTGTGGAATGGAATTGCCTGCTCCCCTCTGTCTTCAAACTGAGGTGGAAGTAAAGTGCAAAGCCAGTTTTATGTTGAAACCAGCATTCATTGGCAACATCTCAATTGGAGAGACAAAGTAATACACGGATTTACTTGATGTGACTTTGAATAAATTGGCCAAATGTAGTAGACTTAGTTTTTCCAATAAAAGGATGGAGGTAGTACTGAAAACCACTTTTGATCAAAATCATAATAACTATTGAATGAGATAGGAATAACAAAGGAGTGTCTGGAAAACGTGTTTGGTGCCACCACTTCATACTTAAAACAGTGAGAACTACAACTGAAACCAACACTGATGTAAGATTTAAAAAGGTCCACGAAAATGACGATGGCAATCATTAAGGAACAGGCCAAATGAAGGGCGTATCATTACCGAGGAGAGCAAGAACAAGTTATGAGAAACAAAGAGCAAGTTAAATATGAAACTGAAACTTTTTGAAATGTGTTGAAATTGATTTGTTGTTTATAATAAATTTTAAGGAATGTACATTTTCATTAAGTGTAAGAACGATGGCAATGTAATCACATTGTATTTATCAATAAACTTGTTAATTTTAAATATTTTATATTATGATTATGTAGGTCAAATGTTACAAGTTATTTGAAAATACTGAAAGTGGTGTAGAATCACTTTCAAAACAACTGTACACCAATATCCAAGTCTTTAAATTTCTTGCTAATTAATTTTAAGTCAATACAGTCAGAAGGTGATATTAATTAATTAATGTTTATTCATTTCATATGGCCATGGCCATCTAATGAAGAAGACAGATACAATTTACAATTAGTTGACATATACTGGTTGTGCCTTGTCATTTTTATAGCCACAAAATATCAAAATAAAAATAAACAGTAAACCAAGCACCAACTCACATTATAATTAAACAAATTACCATATTGGTTACCAATTGGTTGCCAATTGGTTGCCAATTACTCTTCTAGTTCATTAATTCTATTATAAGTCTCCAGAATGTTTTCAACATTAAAGACCAGTTTTAAAATGTTATGTTTTGTCTTCAACTGCCTAAGTTGGGGCACAGATAGTGGGAGTGACAAATTATCTTCATTACCAAATATTAATCCCCTCTCAAATTTTAAATATTTCCTTTTCAGAAAAGTACAATACAATAGCACATGCTCTACCTTCTGTCCCACAGTCAGTTGAGTCCCACATAACTTACAATATTCTGTGTCATGCATTATCTGTGTTTTTCCATTCTTTGGAAAGTAAACATTTATTCTTAAATTGGCCATTGTTTGAACCGTATTAATACTTTTAAACTGTCTTAAATAGTTAGACATTAATATATCTGATTTCAAGTCAACAAAGTAATGGAAATGGTTAGATTCCATTACATTTTTTCTGTCATCATCAACTGAAACGTCAACATTCAATACAAAAATCATCTTTCTTTGTGAAATAATATTAGCAAATGAACAGCAGCAAATATTTAAACCGGTCCAGGAGCACCCAACCTTGGTCATGGTAAAACAATCGACTGTTTAGAAGTCATAGTTGTGTTTTATTGTAAAACTAAGCCTATTGTAACCCTTACAGGAAGACCCAAAATATGCTAGGATTGGGGGTGGTAACACAGGAGTACCATTAAATGAGCACAAAATTAAAGAAATTTACTATATGCCAGCAGACATCTAAGAAACAAAGTATGAAACATCGCAATGCGTGAAAACCGTTTGCACCGATAATACTGTAGTCTATTATAACAAAACGTTTATGGATGTGCACTTGTTTGCAAAAGCATGTAATGCATACATGAAAAAAAAACTGGAAAAAAAATAATCAAAAAAGTAGCTTTAACAAAACAAATAACAGAAAAAATGTTTTCGTTTATTGGTTTTGCGTTTTTTTATTTTGTTGTTAAAAACTCGCTTAACAATGGCGGAAGGAATGTTTGATCCTTCCAAGTATTACGAAATTATAAATTATAAAAGAAAGCAATACAAAAGATTTGAAACAGATGAAATGCTGGCAGAAATTCAGTTTAAAGACCTTGATAAAATCCCTGTCGCAAAGTTTAGCGAACAAATGGAAGAAATAATTGACCATTTGATCGACACATTTGCTGAGATGGGTGAACAAGTAAACACAGATGATCTGCATATGCGATTTTACTTAAACAGTCAACATTTTACTAACCCAATTAGTATAGCTTACATAAATAGGGATAGGTTAACAGGGAAAATGTTGCTGGACAAAATAACAGCAATACAAAATCCAAATGAGAAGTTTAATTTAACAGAGGGACCGATTGAATTATCATTATTAAAAACACTCGTACCCCAAAGAGGAGGAGGTACCAGATATACAGGGTGTCCCAGAACTCTGCAAAAAAAAACCTCTTTTAGAGTCCAAAACTAAACATTTTTCACATAGGAATGCAGGGTCCAAAGTCAACCATTAACAAATGGCAAGCAAAATAAGTTTTTAGTAGAAAGTCAACTTTGATGCAATTTTTTTACAGTAAATGTTCAAAGTGGCTACCATTATGCAATTATGCATGCTGCCCAACACTAATGCAGTGATTATCTAACTCTTTCAAAGACCTATGCCATTTCCTGTACATCTCTAGCAGCTACTGCAAGTCTGGCTCTGACCAGAAGATCCTCAACAGAGTCAACAGGAGATGCATACACTTGAGTTTTGATGTGTCCCCACAGAAAATAATCAATTGGTGCCAAATTCGATCATCCTGGTGCCCAAGCAATGGGTCATCTTTTGCCAATCCATTGGTCCCCAAAGGTGGCATTCAAATGTGCTCATACATTCAAACTGAAATGTGCTAGAGCTCCATTATGCTGAAACCACATCTGTCTGTGAATTACAAGTGAAATGTTAGTAAAAGTTTTGGCAGCTGTTTTTGTAAAACAATTGCATAAGTATGTTCGGTCAACCAATGTGGAAGCTAGTATGACCCAATCATTGATGATGCCTGCCCAAACATTTACCAAAATTGGATGTTGGAATGCTTTTGGTAGTGCACTGTGAAGATTCAGATGACTCCATAGATGAACATTGTGAGAATTAAAAACACCTCTTTTGAATGTGGCTTTATCTGTGAAGAGGATATGAGCAGGCAAGTTGGGCTGGATGGCAGAAACCATTAGGCAAATTGCAGACATCTTCATGGTTTAGTGATTGTACCTTCTGTAGATGGAAGGGATAAAGCTGTTCCTCATTTAAAACACTCTTACCAACATCCATTTGCTGTGAAAATTCCAACACTTGACTTTCTACCAAAAACTTATTTTGCTTGCCATTCGTTAACGGTTGACTTTGGACCCTGCATTCTTATGTGAAAAATGTTTAGTTTAGGACCCTCTAAAATACTTTTTTTTTTTCGTGGAGTTCTGGGACACCCTGTATACATAACATTGTGGAATGGTTGTCAAAAGAAAACAAAACTAAAACATGTCTTATAATTTGTAATGAAGATAGCATTTGTTGTGCAAGGGCTATAGTGGTTGGTAGGGCTGTGGCAGAGTATCAGATTAGCAAGGGTAATAAACAGCTCTATGCAGAGATGAAAAAAGTTAAAACAAATAGGGTATATCAAACCGAACTAGCTCAAACTTTATGTAGAGGGGCCAATGTGTCTGACACTATTATGTGCGGTATAGTTGAGATTGACAAGTTTGCTGTGTATCTTGGCAAGGACTACAGAATTCATGTGGTGGAGTGTGAAAATAGCATCATACATTTCCTGAGCATCCACAACCAAAGTACAATATATGGCTCCTGTTGGTCAAAAACCACTACAACGTCATCACCAATGTTGCTTCATTGTTTGGAACTTTTCATTTTTGTATGCTGTGTCTTAAAGGTGTGTATCAAAAACACCGCTGCATCCGAGCATGCCTGGCATGCAAAAAAATTGTAACAAGTTTATCAAGGCCTCACAAACAGTCTCTGTGATGCTACCCACACTCAAGTGTGCTGAGTGCTTAAGATATTTTTACGGTGACAGTTGTTTTGCGGCACACATTGCAAACAAAACATGTGAACAATTTCGATGCTGCATAAAATGTTTCCAATTGAAAGAGAAAAGCGCACATGTGTGTTATACAAAAAAGTGTCAGTACTGCAAAGAGACACACAACTTTGACCACAAGTGCCACATTCAAAGAACCAAATTGAAAGAATAAAAGTAACGCCAAAAGTGTGGTATTTTGATTATGAGTGCCTAGTGTTGGAAGATGGTAGCCACCAGCCTAATTTAGTCATCATGCAAAACGAGTCATGGAGCGAGCAAAAGATATTTGATGCTGGTGAAAATACAAATGAGTTTTGCAGCTGGGTGTTTGGCAATATTGCATCTTTGAAAAAAAGAAACATTTTCATTTCACATTATGGCAAAGGCTATGACCACCAAATTGTGTTAAGTTGGCTTTATAAAAAGGGTCAAACACCAGACGTGACATGGAATGGGCAAAAAATAATCACAATGCAGTGCTCAAATGTACATTTTATTGATTCTCACAACTTTCTGGCAGTCCCGTTAAGCGCTTTACCCAAGACATTTAATCTGCAGGAAATGAAAAAAGGTTATTTTCTTCACAAATTTAATGTAGCTGAAAATCAAAGCTATGTTGGCGATTGGCCACCATTGGAGACTGGCTAACACAATCCCTCAACATCAGCATTAGTCATGCGTTGAATGGAGGTGAGAAGAGTTTTGAGCGAAAGTATGTGGATGGGTGGGATGCTGTCAACAAGACTGTGTACGAGTTTCTGGGATGTTATTTTCATGGCTGCCAGAGGTGCTACAAACCAGAGACTTTCAACAAAACATCCGAGTGTACAATGCAGCAGTTGTTACACTCTACAAACTGCAAGCTCGAGCAGCTAAGAAATCTACCAGGCATAAATGCTGTGGTGACAAAATGGGAGTGTGAGTTGGAGTGAGCGCTCAAAACCAATGAGGCAATGAAAATTGCATTTGATAATTCATATGTGAGTGTTTATGGACCTCTAAAACCGCGAGATGCATTCTTTGGAGGGCGTAGAGCTCCCACAACGTTGTACTACAAAGTGAGAGTGGGAGAAAATGGACTATGTTAGCCTGTACTCCACAGTCAACCAGTATGATGTCATGCCCGTAGGCCACCCTGAAATACTCCACCTTGAAGAGTACATGGGAGGAAATAAATATTTTGGATTAGTGAAGTGCTCTGTTCTACCGCCTAGAAAACTGTATCACCCCGTGTTACCGTACTGATGTCACTCAAAGCTCGTGTTTCCTCTCTGTGCTGCATGTGTGCAAAACAAGCAGCAGGAAACATGTGACCATGATGATGAAGATCGAATGATAACTGGTACCTGGACTACAATAGAGATGGATGAGGCCTTGAAGCATAACTACAAAGTTGTAAAAGTGCTTGAAGTGTGGCATTATAGCAAAACCATTAAAGGTCTATTTGCTGATTTATGTTGCCAATATTGATGAGCCAGATCCTCTGGACAGTATGGTAGGTGAAAACCTCGGACACCCTGGTAACACCCTGCTAGCTTTTGATTTCACTGCCAATAATGCTGGAGGAGACATGATGCAGCCTTATAAGTCAGACATTCTTCAGATATCTGGTACTTTTAAAGTACCTCTTCCAGACAACGTACAGCTGGTGTTCTATCCCATCTTTAGCCAAAAAGCCTACATTGACAGGACCAGACAATAAAGTTACTGTTTAATGGTTAATTAACAACAACAGCAACAACATGGATAACTTCACACTTGAAAAATGTATGCGTGTCACCCTTAAAGGCAACAAACATTCTGAATATTTCATGGGTGTGCTACCAGCTAATCACTTGGAATGTATTAAGCAACCCTTTCCCACAATGAGTGTCATCTTAAACACTGACAATGATCATCTACCAGGGGAGCACTGGGTGTGCATTTATGTCAACTCCAAAAATGAATGTGAATTTTTTAACTCTTTTGGAAACCCCCCACACTTTTATCATAAAAACTGGGATCGGTGGGTGCGTCAGCACTTTAGGACAGCATTTTACAACACTTGAGTGGTTCAAAGTGACATTAGCATGGCCTGTGGAGCTCACTGTCTTTTTTACCTATACCAAAGATATAGTGGTATGGTGCGCAACTTGATTATGGACCAAGTGTACAACTCTAACAACCAGGACTATAACGACGCTATGGTGGTGAAGTTTGTGGACCGCGTTTTAATACTCGCATCCTCTAAACTAAATCTTTCACAATTACTATTACCATTTACTCAAATTTCAAAATGCAAATGTCAGTGTCTTTATTGTAAACTCAAGAAATAAAAATGTCTTTTCTAAAAAATTCGTGTTTTATTCCGTCTTTATTGCTTTGACACTATTTTCTGCAGACTCATCCATTTTACAATAGGTCTTTTACGCCATTGGCGAGATAAGATGCGTCTCCATTTCTTGAGAACATCTCCATATTTAGAGAGATTCTCCATTTTTGAGAGCATCTCCATTTTTTGGGTATAAAACCCCTGCAAAAACCCATTGCCAACCATCAGCAGCAACTGTAGCCGTATATACAACTTGCAAAAAAAAGTCTCCAGCTTTGTTTAAAACTTATCATCAGCAATGGCAACACCAAACCAAGACTCTGTCACCTGTACAACTAGATGAGATGGTATCACTGATGCTGAGAGTGCCACTGCCGGCTACAAGATGTTTGGCTTCAACAGAGGTGTTAAAGTATATCAGTTTGATGGTACCAACTACCTCGACATTCGTATGCTGAAACGTGTTCAATCTCCTGATGCCTTCCAAGTATGCATTGTACCACGCACATCTGACTACTGCGCCGGTATCAACTTTAACCAGAGCTGTTGGAACAAGTTTAAGAAATGGGTCCCACTTATAGACTTGGCATTTGACCTGCTGGCTGCAGGCTTTACCCCGGAATCTGTCTTGAATGCATTTATAGAGGATGGTAACAACAAGCGAAAACAACAACAGCAACCGCAAGAGACCCTAATTCCCATCAACAAGTGTATGGAAGGGGATCCGGTTTTGCTTTTAAACCACCACAACTTTTGCTTCCAACACTGCTAGAGAATTAGGAGGAGGAAGACAAGGCTATTGCAGAGGCCGCTGCACAACTTGAACAACATTGGAAAGACAACAAGAAAAGAGCTATCACTGCAGTTGTGGCTGACATACATAATGATATAAATGAGCTGACACCACAGGCACCATCATCAATTGGCTACTATACACCGGCAAAGACGGTTGTGGATGCAACTCCTACAAAGCAAAAGTTTCCACAATTAATAGACGTTATTACACTCCGAGTACCTTCTTTAAGCGATGATGATGATGATGATAATAATAACTGATTTCATTATTCATTTGTAATTTGTGTTAAATAAAAATACTTTTTTTTATTTGTAATTCATGCTTCATGCTTTTTCATTTTTGCCGAGAATATTCTTTTACAATCTTTAATAACTATAATAAATGATGGCGTCATATTTGTTAAACAGTAACTACAAGTTTAAATTATTACATCCTTTTACCTGCATTTTTAGCGATGTTACAGGCTGTGGTAAGACCCAATTTTTAATTATATTACAAAAAGCTAATAAAATATTTCCAAAACCTGATCATCTCATCATTTGCTATGGAAGGTATCAGGAGGTTTATAATGATTCCCAGTTTCGCAATATTTTTATCAAAGTTGTGCTGCATGGGGGTTTACTACCTGAAATGACGTTTAACAGACATTTTAAAATGCTACTAGTTATCGATGATTTAATGGGTGACTGTCAATAAAATGAAGCCATCTCAGACCTGTTTACCAAGGGTTCTCACCATGACAATGTCAGCGTTATACTATTTACCCAGAACCTATTTCCAAACGGGAGTCAGAGCAGGACTTTAAGTTTAAACTCAAAGTATTATGTCCTGTTCAAAAATCCACTTGACACAAGACAGTGTGCTTAATTTGGACCCCAGGTGGAAGGCATGAATGCAAAAGACTTTGAAGAGGCATATAACAATGCAACACAAAACGCTTTCAGTTACTTGTTTCTAGATTTTTAGCCAACAACACCAACTTGTGTGCGTTATTTGACAAACATCTTTAACGACGAGGACACTGTAGCGTACATAGCTGACCCCGTATACAAACAGCTTAAAAAATCTCAACAGGAACAAGACAACAATAATAATGCGTCCATTTACCAGGACCAGCATTGCGGCATCGTGCACTGATGATGTAGAAGCGGGGGTAGGGCTTGACAGACTTTTGCCACCCACGCCACCATTGTATTTTTGTGCCCAATTTTGTTTATACCTGCAGTATATTGTCATGATTCTACTTTTCATAGCTGTAATTGTCATGGAGATATTGTTGTTGGTGAAATTGATAGCTAAGCTACAGAGTGGTGGTTCCACCGCTAATTTAAATAAAAGCAATATTGAAAACCTGCAAAACATCCGCAGAAATCCTTAAAGACATACGTGAACATAAAGTATTTATTTAATGGACAATCACAGATAACAGTCATTACATCTCAAGCTGCAGTCGTGCTGTCATCAACATAGTTCTTCTTGCACAACTACCTTTTTTATTAACCTGATATGGCTAACCTTACTACCAGATCAAAATGAAAACGTTTAGAGGATGACCATGGACTGCATAATGAAAAGAAGCGAAAAATATCAAAACCTAACAGCAGAAAAAGAAAGCAGTCTGCCCAAAGTGGCGGATTGCCAGCCAGTAAACAACAGAAACTTTCAGGGAATTCTGAAAATGTAAAACGCAAAGTCATACATGCTAAACGCAAAAAGCACTTGCAAACAAAAGTTACAAAAGGAAAGCAAGTACTCCCATTGCAGCTCTTAAAACCAAGCAACCAAAAAGCACTCACTGAGGCGGCACTAATAACCAAAATCCCTAAGCATTTGCGACATAAATACTGTATCAACCTCAGTGACAAGGCCCTACACACCATTTGTGAGTGCTGTTTCAACTATGTGGGAGGCTATTTTGGGAAAAAAGGATTGAAAAAACTGGTTAAATACAAGAAACCCATCAGAGTTGTGGCAGACACTCGAGTGCCAGCATCGCGAAAGCGTGTCATTCTTTCTCAGAAAGGCGGTTTTATAGGACCGTTACTCGGCATTTTAGCTCCTATTGTCGGCAGTTTAATATCCAGCGCAACCTCTAGCTAATGATGGTGAACAAATTTCAACTAGTTAAGATAGAAGGTGGTGGGCACAAACCCCAACAACCAACACTAGCTGTACAGCAACCTTCATCATCAGCATCTTTACTTGATCATTATGTACATCCCACAGTGTCTCTACAACCAAGCATTACACTTTCACCTCTTGAACACTTGCTAAAAGATACACAAAGCCAAATTGTGGCCCTTTTAGGGGAGCATAACAAGGATATCTCTTTGCAACGGAGGATGCAACTGTATAATGAACTTGTGTACAAGTTTAATCAGGTTTTGGAGCAGCTGCAACTGGATGGATCGCCTTCAACAACTACTATGCAGACTCTTGCAGCTTTACCTACATTACCTACAAAACCCCTACGATAATTTCCTTTTCCAGTTTGTCAACACCGTCTGAACAGCGAGCCACTTGGCAAACTCCAGATTCGGATCAACCACTCTCTACTTTAAAAACGACACTCAAACAGCGAGTAGGAAAAACAGCTAAAAAGATTATCCGTGCAAAGCCTGCATCACGTTTGAAACTGAAATGCAATGTTACACTGCCTAATCGCCTGTCACCATACCATTTGGCTCCTTATCTTGTTGGTACTGATGACGAACTTACAAATGGAACAAAACCTATAAAAAGAAAACGCTTGGCTGCTGTAGACAAATTACCTGTTGTTACTGCAACACCTAAATTAAAGACGCCGCAGAAAGGTTCAGGATCTAAAAATGTAACATCTTTAAAACAATGGATCGCGTTTAAATCACTTTTGTTACTGCTGGCTAAAAACTTTCATATAAAGTAAATTGTTGTTTCTATTTTATTACGTTGATATGACTTTGTGTTTATTAACAACATTGTTGCTGATTTAGGTGATTTTGATCCACCTTACTAATGTCCAAAGATGCCGGCGCTTTAAATTTTAATTCATTTTTAATCGATATTATTTCCTCATCTATTTCTTTACCAAGCTCTTGCATATGTTGACAAAATAAATGCCCCTGCTCACCCCCACTCGCATAACCTCATACACTCTGCTATACATGTAGTGAAGTTCTGCCACTGTCAATGAGGCATCAAACTCGTTGTGGTTGTAGATACTTTCAGCCAAATCTTTGTAGTTCGTCATCAACCGTTCATAAAGTGGCTCCATCTGCTTCACCAGTTTTCTACCACCTTTGCACAAGTGTTGGTTATAGCGCAGCAATGTTCCCCACTTGTCCACACGTCCATGACTGCAACATCTGAAATTAAAAGCAACTGCATTATAATCGATTTACAACTAATACCGTTATTAGCATTATTACTTACTCTTTAAAGTTGTCTTTAATTTCCTCTGCCACTCTGCACCATAAAATAGAGTTGAAATGTGTATGTAGCTCCAACAATCTACCAATGTCCATGACATACAGCTCTACACTGGCCGATCCTTGTCTCCTGTTTTTAAATTGCAACGTTGCTGTTTGCTTTTGGATGTCTTCAACAAAGCTTTCCATTATCCTCTTCACCTTGTCAGCATAGTCTGCATCAGGACGCAAGTATTGATCCAGCTTGTGGCATACAAATAGCATTTCTTCCATGCTGAATTTGTTGTTAAATGCTGGAATGTCTATATGGTTCTACCACCTCTCTCACTTGTTAAAACCCACAGCATTAAATACCAGCTCCTTATTGCCATATAACTCCAAATATTTCGAGCAGACAAAGTCTAGGCGGCACACACCCCACATTATAAATATGTTATGGCTTGCTGCAGCACAATTTGTTTTAAATTTGATCGCCTCTTCCACAAGGATTTCAAAGAACTCTTGCATATATGCATACGTTATGCATATTAAGAGTTCCCTAATCCTGCAAACGCTGAGATTGGCAGCTCTTCCTTGCAATACTTTGCATATGCTGCACTTTTCTCAGGTTTCTTGTATTTAACCAATTATTTCAAACCTTTTTTCCCAAAATAGCCTCCCACATAGTTGAAACAGCACTCACAAATGGTGTTTAGGGCCTTGTCACTGAGGTTGAGACAGTATTTACATCGCAAATTCTTAAGGATTTTGGTTATTACCGCTGCCTCAGTGAGTGCTTTTTGGTTGCTTGGTTTTAGGAGCTGCAATGGGAAGATTTGCTTTCCTTTTGCAACTTTTGTTGCATTTTTTCTGTTAAGCACGTACAGCTTTGCGTTTTACACTTTGAGAGTTTGATGAAAGCTTCTGTTTTTTACTGGTTGGCAATCCGCCACTATGGGCAGACCGCTTTCTTTTTCTGCTGTTAGGTTTTGATATTTTTTGCTTCTTTGCATTATGCAGTCTGTGGTCATTCTCTAAATTATTTTCGTTTTGATCCAGTAGTAAGGTTAGCCATATCTGGTTAATAAAAAAGGTAGTTGTGCAAGGAGGACTATGGTGATGATGATGACAACACGACTGCAGCTTGAGATGTAATGACTGTTGTCTGTGATTGTCCATTAAATAAATACTTTATTTTCATGTATGTCTTTAAGGATTTCTGCGGTGTTTTGCAGGTTTTCAATATTGCTTTTATTTAAATTAGCGGCGGAACCACCACTCTGTAGCTTAGCTATCAATTCCACCAAGAAGAATATCTCCATGACAATTACAGCTATGAAAAGTAGAATCATGACGATATACTGAAGGTATAAACGAAAATGGGCACAAAAATACAATGATGGCGTGGGTGGCAAAGGTCTGTCAAGCCCTACCCCGGCGTCTACATCATCAGTGCGCGATGCCGCAATGCTGCTCCTGGTAAATGGACCCATTATTATTGTTGTCTTGTTCCTGTTGAGATTTTTTAAGCTGTTTGTATACGGGGTCGGCTATGTATGCTACAGTGTCCTCGTCGTTAAAGATGTTTGTCAAATAACGCACACAAGTAAGTGTTGTTGGCTCAAAATCTAGAAACAAGTAACTGAAAGCGTTTTGCGTTGCATCGTTATATGCCTCTTCGAAGTCTTTTGCGTTCATGCCTTCCACCTGGCGTCCAAAATAAGCACACTGTCTTGTGTCACATGGATTTTTAAACAAGACAGAATACTTTGAGTTTAAACTTAAAGTCCTGCTCTGACTCCCTTTTGGAAATAGGTTCTGGGTAAATAGTATAACGCTGATGTTGTCATGGTGAAAACCCTTGGTAAACAGGTCTGAGATGGCTTCATTGGATTGACAGTCACCCATTAAATCTTCAATAACAAGTAGCGTTTAAAAATGTCTGTTATATGTCATTTCAGGCAGTAAGCCCTCATGCAGCACAACTTTGCTAAAAATATTGCGAAACAGGGGGTCGTTATAAATTTCCTGATACTTTTTATAGCAAATGATGAGATGATCAGGTTTTGGAAATATTTTATTAGCTTTTAGTATTTTGATTAAAAATTGGGTCTTATCACAGCTTGTGGGACCGCTAAGAATGCAGGTAAAAGGATGTAATAATTTAAAATTGTAGTTATTGTTTAACAAATATGACGCCATCATTTATTATAGTTATTAAAAATTGTAAAACATTCTCGCAAAAATAGAAAGCATTAATTACAGATGAAAAAAGTATTTTTATTTAACACAAATTACAATCAAATAATGAAATTAGTTGTTATTATCATCATCATCATCGCTTAAAAAAGGTACCCAAGGTGTAATAATGTCCATTAATCATGGAAATTTTCGCTTTTCAGGAGTTTCATCCACAACCGTCTTTACCGGTGTATAGTAGCCAATTGATGATGGTGTCTGCGGTGTCAGATCATTTATATCATTATGCATGTCAGCCACAACTGCAGCGATAGCTCTTTTCTCGTTGTTTTTCCAATGTTGTTCAATTAGTGCAGCGGCCTCTGCAACAGCCTTGTCTTCTTCTTCCTTATTCCCTAGCAGTGTTGGAAACAAAGGTTGTGGTGGTTTAAAAGCAAAACCGGATCCTCCTCCATACATGGTGTTGATGGGAATTAGGGCTTCCTGCGGTTGTTGTTGTCGCTTGTTGTTACCATCCTCTACAAATGCATTCTAGACAGATTCTGGGGTGAAGCCTGCAGCCAGCTGGTCAAATGCCAAGTCTATAAGCGGGACCCATTTCTTAAACTTGTTCCAACAGCACTGGTTAAAGTTGATACCGGCGCAGTAGTCGGATGTGCGTGGTACAATGCGTACTTGAAGGGAATCAGGAGCTTGAACATGTCTCAGCATACAAATGTCGAGGTAGTTGATACCGTCAAACTGATAGACTTTAACACCTCTGTTGAAGCCAATCTTGTAGCTGGCAGTGGCACCTTCAGCATCGGTGATATAATCTCGTCCAGTTGTACCGGTGACAGAGTCTTGGTTTGGTGTTGCCATTGTGATGATAAGTTTTAAACAAAGCTGGAGACTTTTTTTGCAAGTTTTAAATGCTGCTACAGTTTCTGCTGATGGTTGGCAATAGGTTTTTGCAGGGGTTTTATACCCAAAAAATGGAGATGCTCTCAAAAATGGAGTTGCTTTCTAAATATGGAGATGTTCTCAAGAAATGGAGACGCGTCTTATCTCGCCAATAGCATAAAAGACCTATCGTAAAAGAGGTGTGTCTGCAGAAAATGGTGTCAAAGCAATAAAAACAAAATAAAACACGAACTTTCTAGAAAAAAAAACATTTTTATTTCTTAAGTTTACAACACCGCCTGGGAGAGAAGAGGGACGCCTGGGGGATATCGCTCCCGCCCCGTAGGAGCGCCCACCCCACACCGTTAAATTATGTTTAAACTTGTTTGGAGCATTCTTGAACCTTCTATGGCCGGCTAAGCCGGCCAGGTAGGGAGTTTTAGAATGTGACGCATTGAGCAATTCATTATAAGTGTAACAACAACAACAATTATTGTTTTTCAACGTTTATTAAACAATCAAAATAAAATAAAAATTCAAATGTTTTTAATGTCAGATTCATTCACCCAGCTATTCATTGTTTCAGGATAACCCAACCATTTTATTAAACACATTTTTTTTACCAACAGTTTTTCTTTTAACAACTTTTTCAATTTTATATATTTCAGATTCTAGCACTTTTTGTAACTCAGCTTCATAAAAGGAACCCTGAATGCGCTCACCACTTTCATCTTTAACCTTATACATGGGATATGGTTGGCGAGCTAACACGTAAATTTCAAAAATTTCCTCTGTCCAATTTGCTGTAGATCCTTTTTCAAATGCACTATTAACTTTGGCCAGGCACACCTTGTCACCCATTTTGAACTTTGGTTGTCTTGTTTGTTGCTGAGTGGATCCAAAGTGACGGTTATACACAGCAGTCTCATTGGTAGAGTTTACCGCTGCAGGAGCCATTCCTATGGCTCTGTGAGTGGTGTAATTATAGCTGTGCAACAAGTTGTCTAGCTGCTCCAGGTATCGACGCATGTTTTTTGCAGTGCAGAATGCAGAAAGTTTCTCCCCCAGCGTGTGGTTAAATCGTTCCACTATGGCCGCTTTTACGTCGCTGTATGAAGTGTAAAAGTTGATGCTGTGCTCCTTCACAAGGTTTGCCACTTCTGCATTAACAAACTTCTTGCCCTGATCAGTGCAGAGTTTTTCTGCTGCCCTTCCCATATTAACCTGCATTATAATGCTTTCTAATGCTGTGGCCACCTCCTTTCCACTTTGGGTACGCAAAGGTCTGGCCCAGGCAAACTTTGAAAACACATCAATCATAGTCAATATATAAAGGTGGCCGTCATTAAATGACGCATCAGCTGGTTTGTCCATTAGATCCGCCTGCCATAGATCGTCAATACCCATGGCTTCCGTCTGTTTTCTTGGGAATTTTCTAATTACATGACGATTGAGTGTGTATGCAAGTTGCTTTACAGTCCATTCCTTAAACTCTATGTTATTTGGATGTCCCACATAACGACGATACTTTTCGATGCCACCCAAAGTGGCTCTTGTGAGGAATAGTATTTGTGCTGCCACTCATTGTCTATTATTGCGTGTAACCGTAAGGCCAAGCTTTCAGAGTGTTGTCCACGTACGCTTTGTCAAATACAATCTGATACTTTTTGTTACACACAACACTTTTTAAGTTACTACTGTACTTGAAGTGTGTAATGTTGAATTGTTCCACTCTTATATCGCCTGTCATTGGTTGTACATTTTCCTCATTATCATCATATGGAAGCCGATTTTAGTCAAAATTACTAAGTGACTTAAACACACACTTTGCAGTACTTTGCATTACATTGCAGTACTTTGTACACTTTGCAGTACTTTGCAGTACTTTGCAGTACTTTGCAGTACTTTGCATTACATTGCAGTACTTTGCATTACATTGCAGTACTTTGCATTACATTGCAGTACTTTGCATTACATTGCAGTACTTTGCATTACATTGCAGTACTTTGCATTAC
>JAAFCF010005931.1:411404-426730 GCA_013389785.1 Helicorthomorpha holstii | reverse complement strand
CTGGAGGGCCTTAGGTTGAAAAATTGGTCTAGATCTCTAGATATCAGCTTAGGGGCTTCAGACAGCTATTTTGAAGCAGTAGTATCATGCGGGAGGGACATAGGTATCGAAAATGGGCTAGATCTCTAGATTTACATTTTAGGGAGTTCAGACAGCCATTTTGTTGAAGTAGTAACATGCTAGAAAGCCTCAGGATGAGAAATTGGTTTAGATTTTTAGATTTCCAATTTATTGAGTTCAGACAGCCATTCTGTAGCAGTAGTAAAATGCTGGAGGGCCTTAGGTTGAACAATTGGTCTAGAATACTAGATTTCAGATTTAAGAGCTTCAGACAGCTATTTTGTAGCAGTAGTATGATGCTGGAGGGCCATAGGTTGAAAAATTGGTCAAGATCTCTAGATATCAGATTAAGGATCTTCAGACGGTTATTTGTAGCAGTAGTATCATGCTTGAGGTTTTTAGGTTGAGAAAGTGGTCTAGATCTATAGATTTTCAATTTATTGGCTTTAGACGGCCATTTTGAAGCAGTAGTATCATGCTGGAGAGACATAGGTTTAGAAATTAGTCTAGATCTCTAGACTTTAAATTTAAAGGCTTCATATGGCCATTTTGTAGCAGTAGTATCATGCTGGAAGGACATAGGATTAGATATTGGCATAGATTTCTAGATTTCCAATTTATTGGCTTCAGACGGCCATTTTGTAGCAGTCGTATCATGCGGGAGGGACATCGGATTAGAAATTGGAATAGATTTCTAGATTTCCAATTTATTGGCTTCAGGCGACCATTTTGTAGCAGTAGTATCATACTGGAAGGCCTAAGGTTGAGAAAGTATTCTAGATCTCTAGATTTCAGAGTTAAGGGCTTCACACGGTCATTTTTTAGCAGTAATATAATGCTGGAGGGACAAAGGTTTAGGAATTGGTCTAGATTTCTAGATTTCAGATTTAAGAGCTTCAGATGGCTATTTTGTAGCAGTAGTACCATGTTGGAGTGACAAAGGTTTAGAAATTGGTCTAGATCTCTAGATTTCAGATTTAAGAGCTTCAGACGGCTATTTTGTAGCAGTAGTACCATGCTGGAGAGACATAGGTTTAGAAATTGGTATAAATCTCTAGATTTCAGATTTAAAGGCTTCAGACAGCCATTTTGTAGCAGTAGTATCATGCTTGAGGTCTTTAGGTTGAGAAAGTGGTCTAGATCTCTAGATTTTCAATTTATTGGCTTTAGATGGCCATTTTGAAGCAAAAGTATCATGCTGGAGAGACATAGGTTTAGCAATTGGTCTAGATCTTTTGATTTTAGATTTAAAGACTTTAGACGGCTATTTTGTAGCAGTAGTATCATGCTATTGGGACAAAGGTTTAAAAATTGGTCTAGATCTCTAGATTTCAGATTTAAAGGCTTCAGACGGCCATTTTGTAGCAGTAGTATCATGCTGGAGGAACATATGATTAGAAATTGGTATAGATTTCTAGATTTCCAAATTATTGGCTTCAGATGGCTATTTTGTAGCAGTACTATCATGCTGGATCGACATAGGTATAGAAAATAGGCTAGATCTCTAGATTACCAATTTAGGAAGTTCAGACAGACATTTTGTAGCAGTAGTAAAATGCTGGAATACCTTAGGTTGAACAATTGGTCTAGATTACTAGATTTCAGAATTAGGATCTTCAGACAGCTATTTTGTAGCAGTAGTATCATGCTGGAGGGCTTTAGGATGAGAAATTGGTTTAGATTTCTAGATTTCCAATTTATTGGCTTCAGACGGCCATTTTGTAGCAGTAGTATTATGCTGGAGGGCTTTAGGTTTAAAAAATGAGCTAGATATCTAGATTTCCATTTTAATGGCTTCAGACGGCCATTTTGTTGCAGTAGTATCATGCTGGAGGGCCTTAGGTTGAGAAAGGGGTCTAGATCTCTAGATTTCAGATTTAAGATCTTTATTCGGTCATTTTGTAGCAGTAGTATCATGCTGGAGGGACAAAGTTTTAGAAATTGGCCTAGATTTCTAGATTTCAGATTTAAGAGCTTCAGACTTCCATTTTGTAGCCGTAGTATCACGCTGGAGGGACATAGGATTAGAAATTGGTATTGATGTCTGGATTTCCAAATTATTGGCTTCAGATGGCCATTTTGAAGCAGTAGTATCATGCTGGAGGGACAAAGGTTTAGAAATTGGCCTACATCTCTAGATTTTAGATTTAAGAGCTTCAGACTTTCATTTTGTAGCAGTAGTATCATGCTGGAAGGACATAGGTTTAGAAATTGGTATAGATTACTAGATTTCAGATTTAAAGGCTTCAGACGGCCATTTTGTAGAGTAGTATCATGCTGGAGGGACATAGGATTAGAAATTGGTATAGATTTCTCGATTTCTCAATTATTGGCTTCAGATGGCCATTTTGTAGCAGTAGTATCATGTTGGAGGGCCTTAGGTTGAGAAATTGGTCTAGATTTCTAAATTTTAGATTTAGGATGTTCAGATGGCTTATTTGTAGCAGTAGTATCTTGCTGGAAGGACATATGTTTAGAAATTGGGCTAGATGTCTAGATTTCCAATTTATTGGCGTCAGACGGCCATTTTGTAGCAGTATTATCATGCTGGAAAGACAAAGGTTTAGATATTGGCCTAGATCTCTAGATTACAGATTTAAAGACTTCAGACGGCCATTTAGTAGCAGTAGTATCATGCTGGAGGGCTTTAGGTTGAGAAAGTGGTCTAGATTTTTAGATTTCCCAATTATTGGCTTCAGATGGCCGATTGCAAATGGAAGATTGAAGATCCTAAATCTGATATCTAAAAATCTAGAACATTTTCTTAACCTAAAGCCCTCCAGCATGATACTACTGCTACAAAATGGTTGTCTGAAGCCTCTAAATCAGAAATCTAGAGATCTAGCCCATTTTCTATACCTATGTCCCTCCAGCATAATACTACTGCTACAAAATGGCCATCTGAAGATCCTAAATCTGATATCTAAAAATCTAGACCAATTTCTCAACCTAAGGCTTTCCAGCATGATACTACTGCTACAAAATGGCCGTAGGAAGCCTCTAAATTGTAAATCTAGAAATCTAGTTTAATTTCTAAACTTTTGTTTTTCCAGCATAATTCTACTGCTACAAAATGGCCGTCTGAAGCCTCTAAATCAGAAATCTAGAGATCTAGACCAATTTCTCAACCTAAGGCCCTAGAGCATGATACTACTGCAACAAAATGGTCATCTAAAGCCTCTAAATCAGAAATCAAGAGTTCTAGCCTATTTTCTATACCTATGTCCCTCCAGCATGATACTACTGCTACAAAATGGCCGTCTGAAGATCCTAAATCTGATATCAAAAAATCTAGACCAATTTCTCAACCTAAGGCTTTCCAGCATGATACTACTGCAACAAAATGGCCGTCTGAAGCCTCTAAATTTGAAACCTAAGGATCTAGATCAATTTCTAAACTTAAAGCCTTCCTGCATGTTACTACTGCTCCAAAATAGCCGTCTGAAGATCCTAAATCTGAAATCTAGAGATCTAGATAATTTTGCAACCTAAAGCCCTCCAGCATGATTCTACTGCTACAAAATGGCCATCTGAAGCTCCTAAATCTGAAATCTATAGATCTAGACCAATTTCTAAAAACTCAAAGCTTTCCTGCATGTTACTACTGCTACAAAATAGCTGTCTGAAGATCCTAAATCTGAAATCTATAGATCTAGACCAATTTCTAAACTCAAAGCCTTCCTGCATGTTACTACTGCTACAAAATGGTCGTCTGAAACCTCTAAATCAGAAATCTAGAGATCTAGCCCATTTTCTATACCTATTTCACTCAAGCATGATACTACTGGTACAAAATGGCTGTCTGAAAATCCGTAATCTGATATCTAGAGAACTAGACCAACTTTTAAAACTAAGGCCCTCCAGCATGATACTACTTTTACAAAACAGCCGTCTGAAGATCCTAAATCTGAAATCTAGAGATCTATACCAATTTCTCAACCTAAGTCCCTCTAGCATGATACTACTGCTACAAAATGGCCACTTGAAGCCCATAAATTGGAAATCTAGAAATCTAGTTTAATTTCTAAACTTATGTTCCTCCAGCATGATTCTACTGCTACAAAATGGCCATCTGAAGCTCCTAAATTTGAAATCTATAGATCTAGACTAATTTCTAAACTTAAAGCCCTCCAGTAAGTTACTACTGCTACAAAATAGCTATCTGAAAATCCTAAATCTAGAGATCTAGACAAATTTCTCAACCTAAGGCCCTCCAGCATAATACTACTGCTACAAAATGGCCAGCTGAAGATCCTAATTCTGATATCTAGAAATCTAGACCAATTTCTCAACCTAAGGCTTTCCAGCATGATACTACTGGTAAAAAATAACCGTCTGAAAATTCAAAATCTGAAATCTAGAGAGTAGTTAGAGTACAATCTAAGTTGGGCCAATCAGCATTGAGTTTTTGGGCGCAAAATTTAAATCTAACCAATCAGAAAGCAGGATTGGGTGGTGGGCGTGGCTAAGTGAAAAAGTGGGCGGAGCCTACTGTTACAAATTCCCCATGTTAAACTCTCATAGTGACGTCATAACTTCTTTTTGTGTTGCCTTCTGTATGAGGCAACCCTGTATGTATGCGCACCCAGCTGTTGTGTGTTAAAAGTGTAGCGCATGCGTATCGTAAACGTAGCCACTACGTGTTTGTTGATATTAATCTGATCAGCTTAGCCCCGATTAGTTACAGTTTTAATAGCATACATGTGTTTCAACTATTATTTATGTAATACAAGTCAAGGTCAAGTGTTTTGTTTGGGTTGAAAAGAGGAATACGTTAAGTGGTTTATGTAATATGAGTAAAAAAAAAAGAGGAAAAATAATGATTAAAGGGATTTTTCTTTTGGGAGAATATTTTTTAAACAAGGCGTTAATTGTTGTGTCAATAGTTAAATGGTTTTTAAAATTGTTCAGTACACTTGCAGGGATGGCTTGGTTAAAGTTAAAAACGTATGATGTTAGTAAATTGGATATAAGACCTTATGGATTATTTTGTGCGGATAGTTTGCATAAAATTTATGTGGGATGTCATGATCGTAAATCGAAATGTATTTCATTGGTTGAATATGATACTTTGACCCAGTTGGGTTGTTATATAACATTTGATAAACTGGTGGCGGAGGAGCGATGTATGCTGTATATGCGTGGATTGTCATAGGGAGAAGATGTAATCTTGGTTACCTGTGAGATGCGTGAATTGGATGATGATCCAATCTATTTGGAAAGTCGTTTTGTGGTATTTTATCATGTCGATTTTAAGAAGCGTGAGTTGAAGCAATTTTACCAGTTTCGATTTGGAAAAGTTAATGCTTGTTTGGTGGGCAGAAGTGTTTTTATAATACAAAGTTATGAAAACACATTTACAAAGGTCTTGATGATTGATTTGATAACAGGTGGAACAAAAGATATAACTTTTGCACGTCTAATTCCAAAATTTTACGGTTACGTTAACAATACGCAAATGCGTGTATTGGGTTTAAAAATTTATATTATGGTATGCGCTATTGGTGGAAAAATGAGAAAACAATTGACGCATTTGTATGTTTACGATACAGTAGAGGATCGTATTAGTTATAATGCGCAAATCGGTATCTCTTATCGTTGTTTTTATGGTATTACATCAGATGTAAGATTGTTTGTGCGTTATAACAATATTGATAATATTTACATTGTTGATGAAAAGTTAAATGTGTTGCAAGTAATCGTCGCTAATGCTTATGAATCGTTTAATTGTTGCGCTGTGGATAAGCAGATTTATGTGTATAATGTGACGTTTTTTTTGTTACCAAAATTTTTGACAAAAGATGTCATAAAATACGGAATATTTCATTGGGTTTCCCTAGATCGTAATTTTATTATAAAATTAGTTTTTAGACGCTACACATTGTTACAATCATTAAAAGAATTGTGTAATATTGCGTTGGCTAAAAATCAAATTCGATTTCCTGAATGGTTACCTAAAAGAGTTTGTCAAACGTTTAAAAAATATACGAGAAAAGGCATTAATTTTATTGAATGTTTTTAATGTCAAATAATAATAAGCGGACGGTTATACATTACGTTTTACATTGAAAAAATAATAATAAGCGGTTATAGTTTTTATTTTTTATTGGTTACAATTAATAAGCGCTTATACGTTTGTGTTTATATTGAAAACAATGTGGTTATATTTTTTTTGTTTTATTGAAAAAAATAATATGTTATGCACTAAAAAAAATTTTTTTTATATTAAAATAGTTGTGTTTTTTGAATGAAGTTACTTAGTTCTTGTAGATTTGGCAGATCGATGATGTCAACATTTTTGTTCTCACTTTCAGCAGATGTCTGTTTTTGTTGAGTGGGTGATAAATCAAGGGGTTCATCATCATCATCTTTTTTATTTTGTTCAATTTTGGTGGATTTTTTGTCGTTTTTGTTGTTAGATTTTAATTTTTTGTTGCGTCTTCCTACCAATTTCATAATTTGAACAGGTTTGACGATTTCTTTTTGCTGTAAAACTTTGATGGGGGTTACACGTTTGTTGTTGTAAACTATTCCAGATGACAATCCTTGTTTACCTCAAAAGGTATTTCTTTGAAGAATAAGGGCATTATAGTTGTGTGGTATAATGCATGTATAAACGCATATAGGTTGAGCAATACTGTCTCCTTGATTAATTAGAAAATTTTGCTTTCCTAAATTTATTAGAATAACGATGATTTTGCCAGTGTAATCATGATCGATTACGCCCTCTAATACGTGAATATTGTTATGTGCTGCTAATCCGCTTTGATCAGCAATACGTCCATAGCAATTTTCAGGTAATTGAATAACAATACCGGTGTTGATTTGCCTAATTTCACCGGAAGGAATGTGACAGGTTACAGAGGAGTAGAGATCTAAGCCGGTTGAGTATGGAATCAAACAGGTTGGAGGAAACGCTTGACTGTTAAGTAGAGCCCATTCCAACGTTAATGCCATTTTTTTAAAAAATTATACATAGATTTTCTGAGGAAGATGTTTAACATCACGCAAAATCTGTTGAAATAAAGTTAAGGTGTAAACAAATTTTAAATTTATAGTTTTGTAGAAGCAAAGTGTTTATAGAAGAGAAAAAAAAACAAGGGAAGAGAATTATTTTTTAAAAAAAATATTGAAATTACTTTTTAAGAAAAGGAAAAAAAGTTAATTGTTAACATGATATTGTTTTGACGGACAAATATGTACAAATGTAAGGGGTTAGCTTAAAAGCGTTTTGACACGTGTGAGGTTAAAAATATTTTTAACTTTACGACAGTTAGCTAAGTGTTGTTGAAATATCTACAGAAGAAAAATGAATAGGATAAGGGTATTTTATTTTTTATGGATGTTAATATAAATAAAAGGAGGTGATGGTGACATGAAAAGGTAAAGAAAAAAGGGGAAGAAAGGTTTAAAAGTTTAAATATAATATATCAAATAATAAGAAGAAAAATATATACAGAAGAAGGCATGTTTTTAGTATGACATGTGGTATATGGCAAAAACATAAAGTCCAAAGAAAATGTATAAAAGCATTTGCTCAAAAGATCTTGTAAAAATTATTTTTGTGAATGTTTGTAAATGCTGCTTGCTAAATAATAATAATAATAGTTAAAAGTGGTACATAAAGAGTGTCGTTATGATGGGTCCACATCGTTTTGATATTACAATTGGCAGAGCACAGCAGTTGTTAATATCGTTAGTTTTTGTATTAATCGATCAAATTTTGGAGTTGGTGGCTGAAAAGAGTAAATTTTATTCAACAACTTTTAGCCGTAACAAAACAAATATTAATATTAGAGCGTATGGGTTAAAAGTTAAACTGTTAACCGTGGTTAGTGCATATTTTCATAGCGACAAAGAGTATTTGAAGAAAGAAGATCAAAGTTGATGGTTAAGAATTTGAAATATGTACAAATATACGGTGTGCAGATATAAGGGCGGTATAATACAGTCTTTTGATGCTAACGATTGCGTTCCGTGCAATATCAGGTGAAAGCTAAGGAGTTTTTTATATTTGTAAAGAAGGTGACAACTACATGAATGTCAAACGTGGAGGCAGCATCATCTGCCACTATCTGGCAAAATTATTTCAACAGGTAAAGAATGAAAATTTTGCGGAGATTAACAAACGTATGCAAAACAGTGAGAATGCAATGATACCGCCTAAAAATGTGCCATTTTTATGCGCTCGATTTTTATCGATTTGGTGGAAGAATTTTTTGAAAAATATGTACAGCAAATTGAATAAGCCGGAGGAACAATGTTCTGTGGAGATGATAAGCGAATTGTGTAAGGAGTATGAAAATTACAATGGACTGTTGGAAAAATTTAAGGATTTTGGATTAACGGCTTTTGAGTTTTTTTTATGGTGCAACAAGTTCATCATTATATGCGCTTGAATTGTTATGAATCTGGCAATATGGTGCAGCTACTTAAAGCGACGTTAAAGGATGTGGAAGAAAGTGTGGAAGGAAATAGATATCATTGGCCGGATTTGGAGAATTATAATTGTGATGATGATAGAGTGATAAGAGTGATGATGGGCAAAACTCAAATTTACGAGCCGAAAATGAGGTGCTTTCATGGTTACCTGCTCTTCTAAATATGTCAACTGGTGACGATAATACTACAGGAACTGTTGGCGGGGGTAAAAATGTTACTACATCTTTAAATGTTCCTCCTCCTCCTCCATTGTCACCATCGATATCGGAGAAATCATCATATGACAAACCTTGGATTAATTTTATAAAAAAGGTGGCGACGATAATAGCCAGAAAAAACAAAGAAGAAGAAATGACAATTGACAATTAATGTATCATCTGCTTACGATATATTTGTGTACTAAATTTGCTTTATTTTTTATTTCATGCATCCGATGATTATTATATTTGACTTTTTTTGTTTGTATTAAAAAATATTACGCAATTACAAACAGTTTTACATAAGAAAAAATTTTAATTTTTTTTATTATCAATTTTATTTTACAATTAAAAAACATCATGTATCCCCTCATTATCATTAGCAAAATAAAAAATTATATTCCCCTAAAAAAACAATGTTTTTTCATATTATTTTTTTTTGATTATTATAAATTTGCCATTTCTTAGTAGGTTGAAAGGGTTTTCGTTGTCCAAAAAGTTGTTTTAGACCTCCTCTTCATCCTCTTTTTTGTTTTCTCTTTTGTTGTTGTTGTTAAAGTTTAGTTTTGCTACGTGTATGTGTAGTGAGTGGTGATACTGATTTGGCAGTGAATTGTTGTGATGTTGAAGGTAACGATGATACAGGGCTGTCCAGTGATAATGGAAAATGTATGGGCATTAGAAGGATTTCAACGAATTTTTTTTTTTTTTTTTGTTGAGAAGTTGCTGATGTTGTTGTTGTTGTTGCGGAAGTCGAGGGTAGGGTTGTAGAGTAAATATTTGGCGGCGGAGATGGATGCGCATTTCTGGTGTGTTAAATGTGTTAAGCGGCGGTTGCTCTTCACTTATTGTTGTTGAAGGTATTATTGACGTTAAAGTATGTTCGTTTTGACGCAATTGTTCGAGTATTTGATTAAATGTTTCCACTAGTTCGTGGTACTGCCACATGCGATGTAAAGGTAATTTGGATTTTTTCCTAAAAGCTTAGAAATTTGTAGTTGTGTTTTATAAAGTATCTGTTCTAATGGTGAGGGTGTAACACCTAAGTTGACGAAAAAGTTTACAAAATTTGGTAAATTAGTGCTTGTTGTTGATGTTTCTTCTAATTCTTTTTTATAATTATTATTATGCTTGTCGTCAGAAGTTGTTAAGGGTTGCAGCGAATGTTGTCGTAATTTTCTGTAATCCTCTACATCTACAAGCATCATTTTACGTACCATTTTTTATTATTTAATTAATTAATGTGTTGGAATAAGCAATGAGGCTAAACTAGTGATGGCAGGACCTAAAATACCAATTAAGGGACCTATAAAACCTCCATGCTGTGACATTAGTTGACATTTCTGAGGACGTGACAACTTTGGTTCTGATAAATGCCAAATAATTTCGCCATATTTATGTAAACGACTTAAACCGTTTTTTACCCATATATTTGTTACGATAATTAAGACAAAATTCTGACATTTTATCTACGGCAGCAGGTGATAAACGTTGACAATAGGCGGCCTGTTGTTTAGGTTGTCTTTGAGACGTAATATTTCTAATTCCTGTAGGGGTGCTGATAGGCGGAAGGGATGGTGTTGTGATCCACCCTTCATCGAAGTTGAAACCCTCTGAAGTAGTTATAGTACACTCTAAGTCGAACCAATCACAGAGCTCCGTTCCGCCTCTTTTTTTTAATTCAACCAATCACAGAGCCGTATTTCCAAAAGGGGCGGGGCTTAGGGACACAAGGGCGGAGCCTAAAGGACACACTTCCCCATGTTAAAGTCCCATAGTGACGTCACACCACCCGCTCTGAATTCATCATTTTACACACTTTGTCACCGTGACCTTGACAATTAGTCACCTCTTCCACCCTCTAAACGTCGATTTACACCTCTTTCACCCCCTAAACGTCGATTTAACCTTGAAAAATTAGATATTTGATACGATTTGATCCGCTTTTCTGCATGTTTCACTCCATTTTTAATGAAATTTGACTCCTTTACATAGCTTCATATACCTCAAAGCTTCTTTTAACCACGCCTTTTTTAATTTTTTTAATTGTTAATGCCCCATTTTATTTAGTTCAACCTACACTTTATGTAGTTACGCCTACAAATGGCAACTCCTAACGGCAGGTTACACCCCAAAAATGTATTTTACAATTTCAAGTCGAAAGTAAAGGGAGGAGTTATAATTATTCAGTTTTAGTTCAAAAATAATTTTTGTTTTTTATTTAGTTGGCGATTTGTTTGCATAGCTGTGTAATGTTTTTAATCGTTCACGACGAAGGCGATTGTAAAAATAAAAGCGACAGCTGCTATAAAATTGTGGGTATGTGTAGCCTTTGCTGGCGGCTTGGTGAAGTCTTTCTTTCATTTCCTGACGATTGACGTATTTGGATAGTGTTTCCTGTTTATTAAAACTTAGTTGGTTACCATATTTTCTTAAATTTTCCTTCAGTTTGTTGATATCATTTTGGGTGGTTGGAGGATCGTAAGCTTTTTTTTTAATAACAATTTAATGTGGTTATTTTTTTTAAAAAAAAAATTGTGTATTTTATAAATTTACCAGGTAATGTACTTCCCACATCAACGGTTGAATAATCAAATTTTATAGTCGATTTATTGGGTTGTGAATTTGGATGTAGATCTTCATGAGTAGGTACATATTCACCCATACCCAAAATATGATCTGTTTAATAAAAGCGTATAGTAAATTAGGAATATTATTATTTTAGTTTTAGTTACTTACGTATGCTTTCATTTTCGATAAGCGACTTATTGATTTTAAAGTGATGATTTAAGACGTTTAAAGTAGATACACGTTTGTTACGATAGTTAATACATATGGCACAATCTTTTAGCAGGCAAGCTTGCAGGTATCCAGACATAAAATTATAAAGACTAATTAAGTCGCCAAAATGGTTTAAAGACTGCTTATCACATTTGTGAAGTAGCGGTAGATTTATGACAGTTATATTTGGAGTTTGGGTGGTTGTTGCACGTTCAACACTTTTTAACAGAAACTCAGATGTTGTACTCATTTTTTAAGAAAAAATACATGCAGTTAATTTTTCTTTACACACTTTTATAGTTACTTGTTAAATGATTAAAGTGTAAGTGAGAAATAAGAGAGTTGTACATTTACAGTTTGTAATATGAGTTTATAAGAGAGAGGGGGAGATTGTTGTTAAGAAATCTTGAAGATTTTGTGGGGGGAGATGGGTGGGTGTGGAATGCTTGCATATATATATAAAAGAGCAAGTTTGAATGGAGTTTTTTAATGTTTTACATTCAGTTAATTTATAATGGATAAGGTAAGTGTCAAAAAAAATAAATTATAATTTTGTTTATAAAAAAAGTATACATAGGTTTCTTTCTCTGAGTATATGCTAGTTGATGCTGATAATTTTAACATCGAAAACATTTATTGTTCAAGCTATGCGTGCTATTTTCCAGATTTTTTGGTAAGTAAAAATATTTTTTTAATTTTACCGCCATGTACATGTAGTTTTATAATTTTTATTAAAAAACTATAGACGGCGCAAATTGGTGAGCTACCATCTTTATGCGATAATTTGAATGTGTTGGAGGTAGATACAGAAGATACGTCAAATGCTGATTTGGAGTATTTGCTGTTAGCCTGTGAAGAATGTAAGATTTTCTGTTTTATTAAGAAGATGTTTTAATTATTTTTATTGGTTCTTAGTGGCCCAAAATTTAAATAATAGTAACGATAAATTTGGTGTTGAAGGTGTGGGTGACGATAAAGATATGGTAAGTGAATAAAGCAATGATTGGGTATAAATTTCTAAAATATTTTTTATATATGTCATGGTTGGATTTTACCAAAAAACCTTGGAAAGTCAACAGCAAATGGTGGTTAAGCCTCAAAATCAAGCGTCAACCAGTGGCCATTGCGTACCTTCTTCTTCTCCGATGACAAGTGCTTCGCTTCTTCCGACACCTATGCAACCACTGCAGAAATTGACACCTTTTGGAGAATGTTTAGTAGGAAAACCGTATTTAGTGTCACAAAGGCCTTTAAATATAATCCCTCAAAATTCACCTATTCCGGGAATAAATGTTCAGGTTACATCGAGAACCTTAAATCATTATAGTGATGGTAGTGAGTGTGTAACGGAGTGCAAGGAATTTCAATTTGTAAATGATGATGATTAAATAAAAAAATAAATAAATAAATAATGATGTGTTCAAAAATAAAAGCAGGTGTATTTTCATTGTGTGTGTCTGATAGCTAGCAAAAGCATATAGACTGCAATGTGCATATTAGTCAGGCGACGGATATGGCATTAAAATCAGCCGCTAATACTGAGTTTATGAAGGCAGGTGGTGAGAAGGATAATAATGAGGTAGCGTTTTCAGATAAATATTTTGAAATTGTAAATTATCAGCTCAAAAAGAATAAAAATTTTAAGACTGATGAAATGGGAGGTGAGGTTGTATTAAAAAATTTGGAACACATTTTGGTGGAAAAATTCAATTATAAAAATGAAAAAATATTTGATCGTTTAATTGATAAATTTGTTAATTTAAAAGATGATATAACTAATAAAAAACATTCGGGTGATGTACGCTTGCATTTCTGTTTACAAAGTGCAGAATTAAAGAATCCTGTTAATATTGCTTTTATAAATTGCGAACGTTTAACTGGAAAATTATTGTTAGTCACCATAATCAACGTTCAAAATTCCAATGAAAATTTCAGTTTGACTTCTGGAAATATTCGATTATCTCTTATGAAGACGCGTATGCCGCCACGTGGTGGATCTAAAGTGGGAATTAGAAGTATTTTACAGAAAAGATACATGAATAATGTGCGTGACTGGATTAAAAATAGAAAGCGTAGCAATGCTATTGTTTTTATTGAAAATAAAGATTGAGAATGGGCATTGAGAATGCCCTATATCGTCAAGCCAAAGGTGAAGAGCGTCAAATAAAATATAGGAAATTTAGGAAAATTAAATATGATATTAATTATCAAAGTATGCGAGCACAAAAATTGTGTTGCCAAGCGGGTGTGAATATGTTAGAGCCATGTGGATTAAAGGAAATTCAACGTTTTGCTGATTATTTGGCGGAAGAATATCAAATATATGTGGTGGAATTGAGTCAAGATTTCAGGGTAATTTTTACCACCAATAATTTACACGATTATGAAAGGCAGAAGAAAGTGAAATTTCGAATATGGTTGTTGTTGGATAATGACCATTACGATTGCATTGTCAATGTAGCTCTGTTGTATGGCGAGAGAGATTTTTGCATTTTATGTTTAAAGGGGGTTGGTGTGAATCATCGTTGTATTAGAAGTTGCTTAGCCTGTAAAAGTTTGCAGTGTAAAGATTTTAAAGATATCTTATATAATCCATTGCTAAAATGCCAGGCATGTATTAGATATTTCTATGGACAAACTTGTTTTGAGCAGCATTTAAACAACGGAACATGTCAGGCAGTAAAATATTGTAAAATTTGTTATCAGCTGAAAGAAAAAGCTGTCCATCACACGTGTTTTACTAGAAAGTGTCAATATTGTAAAAAAATGCAGCCTTTTGAGCACTTATGTTTCCTACAAAAATATGATCATTTAAGAAAAGATAAATTAAGTATACCAAGGCTGCTTACCGCGCGTGTGTGGTATTTTGATTACGAGTGTTTAGTGAGACAGGAAGACAACTCACATCAACCAAATTTTTTTATTGTGCAGTCGGAAGATAATCAAGAGGAAAAGATATTTGAGGCAGGCCAGAATACAAATGATGATTTTTGTTGATGGATATTTGGATATCTGACCAATGATTTAAATAGGCATATTTTTGTTAGTCATTACGGCAAAGGTTACGATCATCATTTGGTGTTACAATGGCTGTTTAAAAATGATAAGAGTCCAGATATTATTTGGAGTGGTCAAAAGATTATTAGCATGAAATTAGATAACATTCATTTTATAGATTCGCATAATTTTTTACCGGTGCCATTGTCTGCTTTACCTAAAACTTTTAATTTGAAAAAGCTTAAAAAAGGTTATTTTCCTCATTTGTTTAATCGAGTTGATAATCAAAATTATGTAGGAAAGTGGCCAACGTTGAATTTTTATGAGCCGCATATGAAAAAGACAGCGCAAGAGCGTCAGATGTTAATAGAATGGCATGATCAGCAGACATATAATATTTTTGATTTTAAGAAATAGCTTAAAAGAATATTGTTTATTGGATGTGGTGCCTTTGCGTCAGGCATGTAATGAATTTCGTTGTATGACTTGTGAAATGTTTGACATGGATCCGTTTTTGCACGCTGTAACTTTGCCATCATATTGTCAAAAAATTTATTTGGCTCATTATATGCCTTTAAATAGCATTGGTATAATACCACCTTTCACCGGGTTATTATTCTTCTAAAAAATGCTACAGTGAAAAGGCTATTAAGTGGTTAGAGTGGATTATTCAATCTAAAGAAATTGATGTACAACACGCTTTGAATGGAGGTGAAAAATGTTTTGGTAAGATGTATGTGGATGGGTGGGACAAAAAAATGGTGTGGTGTATGAATTTATGGGTTGTTATTTTCATGGTTGGCCCCGCTGTTTTAAACCTGACACTTTTAATCGAGTGAATAATTGTAC
>JAAFCF010005931.1:34872-51900 GCA_013389785.1 Helicorthomorpha holstii | reverse complement strand
AGTTAAACCTACACTTTATGTAGTTACGCCTACAAATGACAACTCCTACCGGCAGGTTACACCCAAAAATGTGTTTTACAATTTCAAGTCGAAAATAAAGGGAGGAGTTATAATTATTCAGTTTTAGTTCAAAAATAATTTTTATTTTTTATTTAGTTGGTGATTTGTTTGCATAGCTGTCTAATGTTTTTATTCGTTCACGACGAAGGCAATTGTAAAAATAAAAGCGACAGCTGCTATAGAATTGTAGGTATGTGTAGCCTTTGCTGGTGGCTTTGTGAAGTCTTTCTTTCATTTCCATGCCGATTGATGTATTTGGATAGTGTTTCCTGTTTATTAAAACTTAGTTGTTACCATATTTTCTTAAATTTTCCATCAGTTTGTTGATATCATCTTGGGTGGTTGGAGGATCGTAAGCCAATTTTTTTAATAACAATTTAATGTGATTATTTTTAAAAAACAAATTCTGTGTATTTTATAAATTTACCAGGTAAGGTACTTCCCACATCAACGGTTGAATAATCAAAATTTATAGTCAGTTTATTGGGTTGTGAATTTGGATGTAGATCTTCATGAGTAGGTACATATTCACCCATACCCAAAATATGATCTGTTTTAATAAAAGCATATAGTAAATTAGGAATATTTTTATTTTAGTTTTAGTTACTTACGTATGCTTTCATTTTTGATAAGCGATTTATTGATTTTAAAGTGATGATTTAAGACGTTTAAAGTAGATACCCGTTTGTTACGGTAGTTAATACATATGACACAATCTTTTAGCAGGCAAGCTTGCAGGTATCCAGACATAAAATTATAAAGACTAATTAAGTCGCCAAAATGGTTTAAAGACTGCTTATCACATTTGTGAAGTAGCGATAGATTTATGACTGTTATATTTGGAGTTTGGGTGGTCGTTGCACGTTCAACACTTTTTAAAAGAAACTCAGTTGTTGTACTAATTTTTTTAAGAAAAAATATACGCAGTTAATTTTTTTTACACACTTTTATAGTTACTTGTTAAATGATTAAAGTGTAAGTGAGAAATAAGAGAGTTGTACATTTACAGTTTGTAATATGAGTTTATAAGAGAGAGGGGAAAGGGAGATTGTTGTTAAGAAATATTGAAGATTTTGTGGGGGAGATGGGTGGGTGTGGAATGCATGCATATATATATATAAAAGAGCAAGTTTGAATGGAGTTTTTTAATGTTTTACATTCAGTTAATTTATAATGGATAGGGTAAGTGTCAAAAAAATAAATTATAATTTTGTTTTGTTTATAAAAAAATGTATACGTAGGTTTCTTTCTCTGAGTATATGCTAGTAAATGCGGATGATTTTAACATCAAAAACATTTATTGTTCAAGTGATGCATGCTATTTTCCAGATTTTTTGGTAAATAAAAACATTTTTTTTAATTTTACCGCCATGTGGTTTATAATATTTATTAAAAAATATAGACGGTGCAAATTGGTGAGCTACCATCTCTATGCGATAATTTGAATGTGTTGGAGGTAGATACAGATATGTCAAATGCTGATTTGGAGTATTTGTTGTTAGCCTGTGAAGAATGCAAGGTTTTCTGTTCTATTAAGAAGATGTTTTAATTATTTTTATTGGTTCTTAGTGGTCCAAAATTTGAATAATAGTAACGATAAATTTGGTGTTGAAGGTGTGGGTGACGATATAAATATGGTAAGTGAATAAAGAAATGATTGGGTATAAATTTTTAAAATATTTTTTATATATGGCGTGTAGGATTTTACCAAAAAAACCTTGGAAAGCCAACAGCAAATGGTGGTTACGCCTCAAAATCAAGCGTCTACCAGTGGCTATTGCGTACCTTCTTCTTCTCTGATGACAAGTGCTTCGCTTCTTCCGGCAAACCTATGCAACCACTGCAAAAATTTACACCTTTTGGAGAATGTTTAGAAGGAAAACCGTATTTAGTGCCACAAAGGCTGTTAAATATAATCCCTCAAAATTCACCTATTCCGGGAATAAATGTTCAGGTTACATTGAGAACCTTAAATCATTATAGTGGTGGTAGTGAGTGTGTAACGAAGTGCAAGGTATTTCAATTTGTAAATGATGATGATGATGATTAAATAAACAAATAAATAAATAATGTGTTCAAAAATAAAAGCAGTTGTCTTATCATTGGGTGTGTCTGATAGCTAGCAAAAGCATATAGACTGCATTGTGCATATTAGTCAGGCGACGGATATGGCATTAAAATCAGCTGCTAATACTGAGTTTAGGAAAGCAGGTGGTGAGAAAGAGAATGATGGGGTAGCGTTTTCAGATAAATATTTTGAAATTGTAAATTATCAGCTCAAAAAGAATAAAAATTTTAAGACTGATGAAATGGGAGGTGGGGTTGTATTTAAAAATTTGGAACACATTTTGGTGAAAAAATTCAATTGTAAAATTGAAAAAATATTTGATCATTTAATTGCTAAATTTGTTAATTTAAAAGATGATATAACTAATAATAAACATTCGGGTGATGTACGATTGCATTTCTGTTTACAAAGTGCAGAATTAAAAAATCCCGTTAATATTGCTTTTATAAATCGTGAACGTTTAACTGGAAAATTATTGTTAGACACTATAATCAACGTTCAAAATTCTAATGAAAATTTCAGCTTGACGTCTGGAAATATTCGATTATCTCTTATGAAAATGCGTATGCCGCCGCGTGGTGGATCTAAAGTGGGAATTAGAAACATTTTACAGAAAAGATATGTGAATAATGTGCATGATTGGATTAAAAATAGAAAGCGTAGCAATGCCATTGTTTTTATTGAAAATAAAGATGTTATGTGTTGCGCTAGAGCCATAGTGGTTGGCATTGAGAATGCTCAATATCGTCAAGCCAAAGGTGAAGAGTGTCAAATAAAATATAGGAAATTTAGGAAAATTAAATATGATATTAATTATCAAAGTATGCGAGCACAAAAATTATGTTGCCAAGCGGGTGTGAATATGTTAGAGGCGTGTGGATTAAAGGAAATTCAACGTTTTGCTGATTATTTGGCGGAAGAATATCAAATATATGTGATGGAATTGAGTCAAGATTTTATGGTGATTTTCACCACCAATAATTTGCACGATTATGAAAGGCAGAAGAAAGTGAAATTTCGAATATGGTTGTTGGATAATGATCATTACGATTGCATTGTCAATGTAGCTCTGTTGTATGGCGAGAGAGATTTTTGCATTTTATGTTTAAAGGGGGTTGGTGTAAATCATTGTTGTATTAGAAGTTGTTTAGCCTGTAAAAGATTGCAGTGTATAGATTTTAAAGATAACTTACATAATCCATCGCTAAAATGCCAGGCATGTATTAGATATTTCTATGGACAAACTTGTTTTGAGCAGCATTTAAACAACGGAACATTTCAGGCAGTAAAATATTGTAAAATTTGTTATCAGCTGAAAGAAAAAGCTGTCCGTCACACGTGTTTTACTAGAAAGTGTCAATATTGTAAATGTGTTTTACTAGAAAGTGTCAATATTGTAAAAAAATGCAGCCTTTTGAGCACTTATGTTTCATACAAAAATATGATCATTTAAGAAAAGATAAATTAGGTATACCAAGGCCGCTTATTGTGCGTGTGTGGTATTTTGACTACGAGTGTTTAGTGAGACAGGAGGACAATTCACATCAACCAAAAATTGGTTATTGTGCAGTCGGAAAATAATCAAGAGGAAAAAATATTTGAGGCAGGTCAGGATACAAATGATAATTTTTGTCAATGGATATTTGGTTATCTGGCCAATGATTTAAATAAGCATATTTTTGTTAGTCATTACGGCAAAGGTTACGATCATCATTTGGTGTTACAATGGCTGTTTAAGAATGATAAGAGTCCAGATATTATTTGGAGTGGTCAAAAGATTATTAGCATGAAATTATATAACAATCATTTTATAGATTCGCATAATTTTTTACTGGTGCCATTGGCTGCTTTACCTAAAACTTTTAATTTGAAAGAGCTTAAAAAAAGCTATTTTCCTCATTTGTTTAATCGAGTTGATAATCAAAATTATGTAAGAGAGTGGCCAACGGTGAATTTTTGTGAGCCACATATGAAAAAAACAGCACAAGAGCATCAGATTTTAATAGAATAGCATGAGCAGCAGACAAATAATATTTTTGATTTTAAGAAAGAGTTTAAAGAATATTGTTTATCGGATGTGGTGATTTTGTGTCAGGCATGTAATAAATTTTGTCGTATGACTTGTGAAATGTTTGACATGGATCCATTTTTGCACGCTGTAACTTTGCCATCATATTGTCAAAAAGTTTATTTGGCTCATTATATGCCTTTAAATAGCATTGGTATAATACCAACTTTCACCGGTTATTATTCTTCTAAAAAATGCTACAGTGAAAAGGCTATTAAATGGTTAGAATGGATTATTCCATCTAAAGAAATTGATGTACAGCACGCTTTGAATGGAGGTGAAAAATGTTTTAGTAAGATGTATGTGGATGGGTGGGACAAAAAAAATGGTGTGGTGTATAAATTTATGGGTTGTTATTTTCATGGTTGCCCCCGCTGTTTTAAACCTGACACTTTTAATCGAGTGAATAATTGTACTATGCAACAGTTTTTTAACAGAACCATTGCATAGGTGGAAAAATTAAAAAAAGATTATTGTAATATTATTAAAGATATAGTGATAAAATGGGAATGCGAGTTGGAGGGTGAAATTAAAATTAATTCACATATGCAGCAGTATTTTCTTAATAATTTTTGTACCATAACTGGACCTTTAATTCCAAGACAGGGTATTTATGGAGGACGCACAGCTCCTGCTCGCTTGTACTATAAAGCAAAACAAGGGGAGAGAATAATGTATGTGGATTACATTAGTTTATATCCTACCGTTAACAAGTATGATGTTATGCCAGTAGGGCATCCGAAGATTTTGCATCCCACTGTTTACGAAGAGGGTGGCAAATATTTTGGTATGGTAAAGTGTGTGGTGGTTCCACCTAACTAATTGTATCATCCTGTGCTACCTTATAGATGTAAAAATAAGCTGATGTTTCCTCTGTGCAAATCGTGTTGTATTCAAAATCCCTTAGACGGTAAATGTACGCATTCTCATTTTTCCAGAGCCATAAGTGGCACGTGGACTACTGTAGAAGTAGATCAGGCAGTTAAATGCGGATATCAGGTGATTAAAGTTTATGAAGTTTGGCACTATGAAAAGCGAATAAAGGGCTTGTTTGCCGATTATGTTAGAGCTCTGCTAAAAATTAAGCAAAGGTTTTCAGGTTGGCCTGCTTGGGTGTGCAGCGATGAAGATAAATTAAAATATATGATTAATTACCAGCAGGTGGAGGGTATTTTGCTAGAAAATGTTAAAAAAATGTAGGCAAAAGAGCCATAGCAAAATTTTGTTTAAATTCATTGTGGAGAAAATTTGCTCCGCGAGAAGATTTAACAGTTACCAAGGTGATCGGCACTTATAGGGAGTTAGTTGATCTTTTAAATAGTGACGATAAAGTAGTGTATGATGCCAAGATAGTGAATGAAAATAAAATGCTGGTGACATAAACTTTTGGTGGAAGTGTCGGGAGTGTCGGGTAAAACCAATTTGATTATTGCAGCGTATACTACTGCTTGTGCTAGATTAAGGTTGCAAATTCTGTTGGATTTAGTGGGTGAAAATTCATTGTACATGGATACCGATAGTTTAATATATGTTGTGCCGACGGGAAGTCAAGATCCTTTATAGGGTATGATTGGTGAAAATTTGGGTTAATTAACTGATGAAATTGGTAATAAATATGCTCATGAAAACGAGGAAGTTTATATTACAGAGTTTGTATGTGGAGGACCAAAATTTATGGTTATAAATTTAGTAATGGAGAAGAAGTGTGGAAGGTAAGAGGTATAAACATGAACTTTAGTACTAATACAGTTATTAATTACCAAGTTATTAAAAGTATGGTATGTCAAAAAATAACATCCTTTTCCTCAATATCATATTCATTGGTTGACAATAGTACTGATAATTCTTTGGCAAAGTTCAGCAGTTCAATATTAAAAGATGCAAATATACTGGTAATTTGAAAAATCAAGTATGTGATAAAACATATCAGATTGTATTTGATAAGGCCTATGTGGATAACCAATTTAAAGCTTGGCCTTATGGATATAAAAAATATGTATGGTGGATGATGGCACCTTATAAAAAAAAGTATATTGAATAGTCGTAGTCGTAAGCAGGAGAAAAAGTGGAATTTGCAATATTATGACAGCAGTAAACCTTATAGTTTAGGATCAATTCAGAGTTTTAGAAAATCTATAGGTCAAGCAAATACACCGCAGTTTCAACGATGGGAAGCTAAACAATATCCTTATAGTTTGTTAAAACAAGTAAAACATAAATTTCCCTGCAGTAAGACTCACTCACTGGGCATTGATAATTTATGGCAAGCTGACATTTTAGATGTGCAAGCTTATTCGTCGTACAATGATAAATTTAGATATATTTTGACAGTTATTGACGTTTTTAGCAAATACGCCTGGGTACGTCCATTGCTAACTAAAAGTGCGGCGGAAGTAAGCAAAAATATACGTGATATTTTTCATGTCAACAATAATGCTCCGGCTAATTTTCACACCGCTTAAGGCAAAGAGTTTGAAAATGCTTATGTTCGTAAATTAATGCATGATTATCAAGTGAATTTTTATACCTCGGTTAGTGACAAAAAAGCCGCAGTAGTGGAATGGTTTAATTGTACATTAAGAATGAAACTGCAAATGTTGGCTAGGAAAAAAAATACCTATCGTTATTTGGAAAATTTACAAAAAATAGTAGAAGGTTATAATAGTACTCCATCATGTGTAACTGGATTAGCACAATACACATAGGATCACAAAATGAGGCACATGTCTACAAAAAATTGTATGGCGTAAGTTATTATAAAGAAAAGGCTAAAAAACCTGCTTATAAAGTAGGGGATAGCGTATGTCTATCTAGTTGGAAAGGCATATTTGATAATAAAGCTGATAGTCCTAATTGGACGGAGGAAATATTTACTATTTATCAAGTTCTTCTGAGGCATCCCTGTGTATAAAGTGATTGACAGTCAAGGTGAACAAATTCAGGGGATATATTACGAGGCTGAATTACAAAAAGTGGCAAAACCTTCCGTTAAAACGTATTTTAAAATTGAAAAAATATTAAGTAGTAAAAAAATTGGTAAACAAACAAAATATCTGGTAAAATGGTGGGGTTATCCTAGTAAAATGAATAGTTGGGTATCTGAAAAAAATGTAAAAAATATATAAAAACAAATTTGGGAAAATAGAAATATTCTTTAATGAATAGGTACGCTTGTTACTACAATCATCATCATCATCAAATAAAATAATAAATTATAATAATGGCTCTAAAAGAAGATACTAGTCAAAATGGTTTCTATATAACTTTAACTTCCAGTGCATCTGTATGTTATTATTTTCGCAATAAAGCAGGTTCTTTTACTGTACAATTGGCCGACAGTATTAAACTAGGTTCTACAAATTGGGAAGTTGGATTAGTGGATATTATATTTCCACATCGTTGGGAAAATAACACTTCTGATAGTAACTATATAAACTACGGATTTTCACTGCAAATCTCCTATATTCCTATTATGTTTGTAATGCCAGGTAAAAAACCAACATCATTTTCGGACATAATTTATTATTTCAACGAGGATAATTCATGGAAAAAAGACATTCATCTTAAAGTGAAATTTATTGAAATAACATTAAAAGAACAAACCTACCATTACTGTCGCATTTATATTAAGCGTCAGCATTTAAAAAGTTCTACTGGTAATTACGATAGTGCTGAAATTCTAGTAGATGTAATCAATGAACTTTTGTGGAAAGATGTGGAAAATATCATCGACAAAATTAATTGTGAAATTCCAGATTTTTAATTTAAAATGCATAAAATGCCTGATGATAAAAATGGTCGATTTTATAAGCGAACTTTAATGCTAATTTATGATGCACAATTAAGACGGGTTATTGCTGAATCCTCTTTAAATACTAGTAAAATATTTTTTGAAACAGATTTAACTAGTATTTTGGGTTTTGCATTGGAAAAAAATTTAAAAGATGATGACCATTATTTATATAAGGATGTAACGATGACAAATGAAGAAGCGGATGATTTTAAAGAAAATAGTTTTATGGGATGGAAAGTAAGAGCTCTATTTCCTCCATGCTTACAAGAAACAGCAATATTTGTGTATACAGATATTAATCAACACCGATATATGGGTGATATGCAGGCTCCATTATTACAAATTGTGCCTATAAATAAGCAATGTCAAAATAGTTTTGTTCATTTTCTATATAATCAACCGCAGTATGTACCCGTATTTTTGGACACTTTCCAGACTATCAAAATTGATATAAGAACTTACTTTGGCACATTGTTTAATTTTGAAGATGGAGACACTCATCTTAAACTACATTTTAGACCCATTATAGTTTCAAAAAGATATACAATTATGGTATTGTAATATAGGGGGGCATATGAATATAAAAAATGGCTATAAAAAGACAAGCTATGATTAACAGTGATAATGATGATAAATTATTATGCTATTATATGAAGCAATGCCATCAACGTCAGCGAGGTTGGGGCAATCAAAGGCCGGCATTTTATGCTAGAATACGTTTTCAACAAGGATGAGGATTAGGAATTTTTTTCCAATATTTTTAGATGGATTAAACCTTTAGTAAAACCTGTAGTTATAACGGTGGGTAAGGAGTTAGGCAGAGCTAGTATAAACACCTTAGAAGATATAATTGATGGTAGAAATGTTAAAGAAGCCAGAAAAGAACACTTTAAAAAGCTGGTTCAGCTTTGGTTGGGCATGCTATAAATGCCATGGGACGCAAGCTTACCGGAAGTAATAACGGTTTACCTTTGGGAATACTGCCGGGAGGTATGGAAAATTTAGCTAATTTGCAATTCAGAGGTATAAAAAGCTATCATCCACATACAATAGTTAAATCAATTAATGGTCGTGGTCATCATCATCGTAGTCATTCTGCTTCAAATAAAATTCAGCATAAAAATAATAAACATTATAAAAAGACTAAAAAAAGTCACATAATCTCATAAAACGGGATATCTTTGGACCATCAGACGCAATAGAGGTGCTAAAGTTATTACTCCATTTTATTAATAATAATAATCATGCCACCCAAAAGAAAGCGTGGTAATATTGCCAAGGAGTCATCAGCAGCATTATCTAATAAAAAATCGAAGGTAGTGGTGGTCTACGATTCTAGATTGGAATTATTTGACAAGGAAGAAATTAGTTTAAATCAAGAATATTGTGAAATTGAGGAAAGAATAGAAGTTGAATTGTTACCTCAAGCTCCACCCCTTAACTCGTCTACCATAGAATTTTTTATTCCAGTTGATGTGGATTATTTTATGGATTTTATTGAACCTTCTTTGCATTATAAAAGTCGTGTAATTAGATCCGATGGCAACGATTTGGATGATACTGATGTGGTAAATCCTACCAATAACTTTGGGTCTAGCTTATTTAGTCAAGTGGAATTATTTATTAATGGCACTCTTGTTACCAGCACCTCTAATTTGTATTCTTACAAGTGTTATTTTGAAAATTTATTAAATTTTGACGACGAATTGCTAAAAACTAAAGGTTTATTGCAAGGTTTTTTACTAGATACTGAGGGAGTTAATGATACATTTGCACCAAATGTGGATGGATGCACAACAGCTACAAACATTTTAAATACAACAGTAGCCAAATCACAAACATATAACTTAGTAATACCTCTACATTTTATCTATCACGTTGCGCCAAATTATTGCCCAATTTAATTCAAATTCGTTTAAAATTAACGCGCAATAAACCGGAATTTTATCTAAACTATGATTCAACAAAAAAGTCTTATAAATTCAAAATTGAAGATATTGTTCTGTTATTCAATAAATACAAATTGAACGAATCAGTGTTTTTTAAATACGCCCGTCTATTGGAACCACAAACTGGACCCGGACATTTTAGTTTTACTTTTCCAGATATTTGTTTAGGTTCTCACCCTTTACCTAAAGATTCCTTGTCCTTTGTTTTGAATGATCCGTTTAATGGAATAGTTCCATATAGTTTAGTGTGTGCTTTTGTGACCCATGAAGCTTACAATGGAGCAGCGGAAAAATCCCTTTTACTTTCAACACTGTCACTTAAAAACTCTCAATGTTATCATTAATAGTTGTCCAACTCAGTGTGGCACCAAAAAATTTGATTTTGCTAGCGATGATTCTATCGACGGATATTTGTCAATTTTAAATAATGTAGATGCTGGTACAGCTTCCTGTCCTGTTCCACTTATTACTCGAAAAATTATGCTAAAGGATATACGGTAATAGTTTTTGATTTTACCGATAATAATGCCGGCAGTGATCTAACCCAACCCAATCAATTGGGTGTTTTAAAATTAAGCGGAAATTTTACTATCAAATTACTGGAGAATATGCAAATAATATATTACGGGGTATTTAGACAAAAAATGTATATCAATCGAAGTCGTCAAGTTAGCTTAATCACCTCTAACGTTTGAAAAAAATCTATATTTTAAAATATAATGGATAATGTTACTCTAGATAAGTGTATGCATAAAATACTGCGCTCTACCCCAGGTAAAGGTTGTTTTTTGGGAGTACTACCGGCTAACCATTTAACATGTGTAAATCAACCTTTCAAGGGTATGAGCATAATTTTAAATACAGATGAAGATCATAAAAAAGGTCAACATTGGGTTTGCTTTTACATAAATGAAGATATGCAAGGAGAATTTTTTGACTCTTTTGGAAATGAACCTTACTTTTATCATGATTATTGGCAACAATGATTTCACAAATATTTTCCAAAACTTTTTATTAACCCTCACATTTCACAGAGTCCTACAAGTTTTACTTGTGGAGCGCATTGTCTACTTTATTTATTTCAACGTTATAAAAAACTTTCTTTCTCTTATATTTTAAGCCAAATGTACTCTAAAAATTTATTATTTAACGATAAATTGGTTATGAAAACTATGCTTAAAAACAATTCACCCCAAGAAAAGTTTAAATTTATTAGTCTGTTTACTTTTAAACAAATTTGTACGTGGTATAAAAATTGTTCATTTTGTAATAAATCAAAAATGAAATAGCACCTATAACATATTTTTTTAATTTCCTCTTATCGCCTTACTGATGCCATTTTTTCATTTAATTTTGTAATACTATACTTTAAAAGCCTACGATTTTTTTTACCATATTGTAATACAATAAAATGTTGGAATTTTTTGTTTGTTTGTAAAATAAAATAAAAAAAATGTACACAAATATGTTTGTTTTTATTTAAAAAAAGTTTAATTTAAGATTAAAAAATGTACACAAGAGTTAGTGAATTCTTTGTAACGGGAAATATTATTACAGTAGTTATTTGACACTACTTTGTAAAATTATTCTTTAAGCTATTAAAAAAGGAAGGGAAGAGAGAGGAAAAATAAGTTAATTATTACCCGTTAACACCCCCAAATTTTTAAAATAAAAAGACTTGTTACAGTAGCATCTATTATCCATTTAACTGCAAAAAATTGCAGTCAACAAACATCCATCACACTAAAAAATAATTAAATATAATTTTTTGAAAAAAAATGAGTGCTAAACAACAAACAACATTCTTCAGCAACGGAGGTGAATCTACAGTTCCTGCTGCTGCTGCTTCTCCTGCTGGATCAAAGCGTCAAAACGTAAATATGCAGGTGAATGTGTTACCATCCACCATGCCGGCTAGTGAAACTTACAAGCCCATCACCAATGCTGAAGGACAAATTGCTGGCTGGAAAATGTTTGGTTTTAACCGTGGCCTAAAAATATACACTTACCAACAGCGCAAATTTCTGAAATTGAGAGCTTTAGATCAAATCTATAATGCGGCCACTGGAAATGGTGACGTACTAGTAAGACAAGGTGGCTACTGCACCGGGCTTAACTTCACTCAGGAGAGCTGGCTGCAGTTAAAACAATTGATTTCATTTATAGATCAGGCATTTGCAATGCTTGATTTAAACGAAAACAAAAGCGGACCATGTACTACAAAAGCAATGGAATTTCTTTTTAATAACGGTTCTCGTATACAGGAAGACGAAGTAACCGAAGAATTGTTGATGGTTCAACAAAAAACACCGCAGCCAACGCCTCCTCAAACTATACGTTATCATCATTGTGCACCAACTGACATGATGGATTATACAGTCAACAACCAGGATGACCATTCCGATGCCGAAACAGTGAGTTTATTAGATGAAGATGATGATGACGATGTTGTGGTTCTTGATGACAATGATGCTGATGATACTAATAAAAAGTCCAACCACGTGCATAACTATGCAAAAAATTTAAAATTATCACCAACTGCTCCAACTATAGTAGCAGGTAATTCTGATAATAGTATATTTAGCAAACGAAATAAATCACTATCGATTGCTCGAGTTAAACCTTATGTTATACCTAAATCTCCGAAAATCACTACCAACATTGTAGGCAGTGGTGGTAGTTATGGCGTTACTACTGATAGTATAGTGCTTAATCATCAAACTCCAGAAATTATTACCATCGATGATTGAAAAAAATTCAAATTTTTTTTGTGAAATGCAATGCTAATAAAAATAAAAAATATTACATTTCATAAATGTTGTTGTTGTTTTTTTTTGCTATTTAAATAAATAGTGATGTTACATTTGACTATATATTAGTTTAATTTAAAAGTTGAAGGAAATATCACTTTTTATTTTAACCATTTATTTTATTTACTTTAAAAAAATAAAAAAATGTTTTATATTTTAAATTCAACTTACCAACTTAAATTACTGCACCCTTTTACCTGCATTTTTGCTGGTTCTACTGGGTGTGGAAAAACAGTATTTTTAACCAAATTTTTACGTCAAATGAAAGAAATGATTACATCCGTACCTGATGAACTTATCATTTGCTACGGAAAATATCAACCCATGTACGAAGACACACAAGTATGGCATAATTTTAAAAAATTACAATTACACGCCAGATTACTGGAAAAAGTACCTTTTGCCAATGAAAAACATAAAACATTGGTGATTATCGACTATCTAATGTTAGAATGTCAATCCAATAAATTTATTTCTGAAATGTTCACTAAAGGCAGCCACCACGATAATATTAGCGTAATTTTATTCAATCAAAATTTTTTTCTGGGTGGCAATGAAAGTCGCACCATTAGCCTAAATACAAAATATTTTTTTCTATTCAAAAGTCCACGTGACAGCAAACAATGTCGACATTTTGGTCAACAGGTGGAAGGCATATCGACAAAAGAATTTGAGGAAGCATATATAGATGCCACTCGCCAGGGATACAGCTATTTGTTTTTGAATTTCATGCCTAACACACCTACCTGTGTGAGATATTTGAGTAAAATTTTACCCGGTGAAGAAACTGTAGCTTATTTAGGAGAAACCGTTTATCGTCATATACAGAACAAAAAAGAAAAACAAGTCACTTAAAAAAAATATATCCATCATCAAACATCAAAATGCAGCCCAATATTTTAAAAAACATATACTTTCCAATCGGAGGTAGTAGTATCAACAGTGGCAGTGCCGGCAGTAATAACTCCACAACATCATCCACCCTTACTACATCTCCCATTGCCTCCAGCATCGCTACCACCACTTCTTCCATTCCTCTGAATAGCAATAAGTTAAATAAAGTAACTTTTAAAAAGTATTTAAAGTATTGCACCACCACTTTTGCCTTATAAGTCACTTTCACCTTGGAGTTTTTATTTCTTATTCAAATAATTCAAGCTTTTCAAAACGACGGAAATCTTAATAAAAGTGAAATTGAAAATTTAAAAAAACGGTGCATTCCTTAGAATTGGTACGCCAACAATATCAACGACCTCATCAATGTATTACCCCCTATGCATTGCCTTTAATAAACCCACCTCACTATGCCTGCGCCTCCTAACAAGAAAGGGTTGCAAAGTATCCTCCTCGTCAACGACGCCAATTGAAAAAATTGAGATTAATCACCCCCCACCAACACCATCGCCCACTACCGCTTGGCCACCCGCGGAAGGGGGGAGCAGTTGGACGCTGCCGTCGCTGCTTACTCCTCTCACCTCCCCATCGCATGAAGGGAGACATCGCCGCACCACAACCCCTTGACGCATTTTACCACTCCCACCCCCACCCCTCCAACAACTGGAAATTTTACGCCGCTTGAAAGCATTACCTACTAAACAAGCTGCTTATTGTCAACGTTTAACTTCTGCTGCCGTAGATAAAATGTCTGAATACTGTCTAAATTATCGTAATGAATATGTGGGTAAAAAAGGTTTAAAATCTTTGCATAAATATGGGGAAGTTATTTGCTGTTTGTCACTTCCTGACGTATCATGTCCAGCCAAACGTTAACTTATGTCGCAGCATGGAGGATTTATTGGTCCACTACTAGGTATTCTGGCTCCCGCCATTTCAGGATTAGCTTCAGCATTAATTCCACGTTAAAAAAACATGGTACGTAAAATGATGCTAGTGGATGTTTAGGATTACAATAAAGCTCGCCTTCCCACCACCACCTATGCAACACCTTCATCTCCTCCCACTACTATAAAAAGTTTAGGTAACACAGAAGATGTATTACAAAATTATGTGAATCCCTCCATAAATTTAGCTGTCACTCCTTCGCCTTTGGAACAGCTACTGTATCAGACGCAAAATCAAATCACCACCCTACTATAAAAAAATCAAATTTATCTTTAGCTCGTCATATGCAATTGTACCACAAATTGGTGGGAAAATTTAATCAAATTTTAGATCAAATACGTCAGGCTGAAAATACTAGCAGCGGCATTTCTACTGTACCTCTACAACAATTATCAACTACTACCAACCATAATGTGTCAACACCCCTTCACACCACCCCTACCAGAGCAGTCACAGCAGCAACACATACAAACCAACCCCCAATTATTTTTAACAGTCCTGCTGCTACTTACTTTTCCACATCCACATTAGCCAGCAGTTTATCATCCAATTGTTCTTCTGCCAATAGACAGAAAAACAAAAAAAAGACGTCAAAAAAAGAAAATGGCTACATCTACACCCCTATCCCTCCCCATAGGTCGTTGGAAGAAACTATATCGACAATACTTTTATCGTCATCAGCATCGGACCACAGCTCTAAAATCTCCCCACCTGCCAACCGTACTTGCAGTAAAATCAAAGTAAAAATTTAAATCAAAAAGGCCAAGAAAATTTAAAAATTTTAGCAAAAAAAAAGATTTACCATTAACACGACTATCTTTTCACCCAGCTTTATTCCGCATAAAAAATGGCTTACTTTTAAAGCTCATATTAGAAATAAAAAATTGTAACCACTCCCGTTAAACAAAATAAAATGATATCTACGCAATGCACTTACATGTTATACAATTTATTTTTTATTTTATACATTGCCATTTTAAAACGTTGATTAATATAATATTGCAATTAAAAACAACAACAACAAAAAAACTTACTTATATTTTATAACAATAATAAATTGTGATTATATAGTTATCCAAAACTATTGATTATTCAAAGGTAAAAATAAAATAAAAATTTTCCGCATAAATAATTAATTAGTGACAGTATCGTCAAACATCAATGTCATATTTTATAATAAACTGGTGATTATTCAAAGAAAAAAAAATAAAATAAACATTTTCCGCATATATAGTTAATTAGCAGTAGCATCATCAAACATCAAGCTTCATCATCATTATGGGCCTCACTCACTTCTATTCGTTGTTTATAATCTTTTCATTTTTTCCAACTAACATTCCGTCAATAGCATCACCATCATTTAATTCTCGGATTCTTTTATGAGTTTCCGCTTTATTAATGCTGATATTACTGCTACTACCACACCAATGCTTTTATCATCACTTAACAATAATTTAGGGGGTTTTAGTAGCTTATTATTATATTTAGAAATGGGTGGAATATAAGAAATTGGAGGCATATCTACTCCCATTTTATCCTTCCACCAATCAAAATTATCATAATTTTTCCAAACATTTTTTTCTTGTCTAAAGCATTCTTTAATATCTTTTGATATATCCCTAAGTAAATTAATTATGTTTCCAGATTTATAACACTGTGTTTGCATAATATAATGCACCCTTCGTATAAGAAAAAAAAGTTCAGCCGATGTCATAGATACACCTTTAAATTCTTCAAAAAAATGAATCATAATTTTGATAACAAATAATGCCACCCGCACAGGCCACATCCGTGTAAGCGTTTCCATCTTGACACAGGTAAAACAATTTGTTACCTTTTATTTGATATTGCAATCTTTTATCCCATTTTTCTAGTGGTATACAGCTCTCAGCATCAAAACATTGAATAATTTCAGCCTTATTGGTGCACACAGCGTAACGATACATATTGGTTATCTTCTCCCACCGCTCTTTATTTTGTTGCTTACATTTCAGCTCCCAGTTTCTCTCCGTATGACAAAATGGTAAAATAGGCAGTCCAACCTTCAAAACATTGGCTCGCCAATTATCGGTAGCTTGATTGTACAAGTAACTTCCGTACACTTTGCTTTTTTCAGCCACCAAATCCAACATTTGATCAATCATCACAAAAACTAAGGAAAATAGAAGCTGCTCCGCTCTATCGGTCGTAATATCAAAATGATCAGGTGAATTTTATTTAATTTAAACCAACTTAATAAAAACCAATATATTTTTTTTACTTTTTTTTTAAACTTAAGTACACCGCATACATGTGGATGCACTTAAAAACATTGAATTATAGTCTCCCCTTTTTATAGATAGAATTTAAATTACAGTTTTTAAAAAAATATTTTACAATATATCTTCACTTTTTTTTCCATCTTTTATAAGTATCACATTTATTTTACTCACTATTCT
>JAAFCF010005931.1:6788-22360 GCA_013389785.1 Helicorthomorpha holstii | reverse complement strand
TAAGGCTTTCCAGCATGATACTACTGCTACAAAATGGCCATCTGAAGATCCTAAATCTAAAATCTAGAGATCTAGACCAATTTCCCAACCTAAGGACTTCCAGCATGTTACAACTGCCGCAAAATGGCCATCTGAAGCCCCTAAATTGGAAATCTAGAGATCTAGACCAATTTCTCAACCCAAGGCTCTCCAGCATGATACTACTGCTACAAAATTGCATTTGAAGATCCTAAATCTGAAATCTAGGAATATAGACCAATTTCTCAACCTAAGGACTTCCAGCATGTTATGACTGCCACAAAATGGCCATGTGATAACCCTAATTTGGATATTTAGAGATCTATACCAATTTCTCAACCTATTTCCTTCCCGCATGATACTACTGCTACAAAATGGCCGTCTGAAAATCCTAAATTTGAAATCAATGAATCTAGACCAATTTCTTTACCTAAGGCTTTCCAGCATGATACTAGTGCTTTTAGGCGTGAATTTTAAATCTGACCAATCAGAGAGCAGGATCTGGAGGTGGGCGTGGCTAAGTGGGAAAGTGGGCGGAGCCTACTGTTACAAATGCCCCATGTTAAGCTTTCATAGTGACTTTATAATTTCTTTTTGTGTTACACTGTATGAGGCAACCCTGTACATATGCGCTCCCAGCTGTTGTGTGTTAAATGGGTAGCGCAAATGGAGCGTAAATGTAGCCGCTTTGTGTTTGTCGATATTAATCTGATTACGCTCCGCCCCAATTAGTTACAATTTTAATGGCACATGTGTTTCAACTATTGTTTATGTAATGCAAAAACAAATATCAAGGTCAAGTGTTTGAGTTAAAGAGAGGAATGTGTTAAGTGATTTATGTAATATGAATAAAATGAAAATGGGAAAATAATGATTCATGGGTTTTGGGAGAATATTTTTTTTAAAACAATGTGTGTGTCAATAGTTAAACGGTTTTTAAACTAAATTGTTTAGTACTCTTGCAGAGATGGCTTAGTTAAAGTTAAAAACGTATGATTTTAATAATTTGGATATAAGTCCTAATGGATTATTTTGTCCGGATAGTTTGCATAAAATTTATGTGGGATGTTATGATCGTAATTTGAAGTGTATTTCATTAATTGAATACGACACTTTGGCCCAGTTGGGGAATTATATAATGTTCGATAAATCGGTGGTGGAGGAGCAGTGTATTCTGTATGTGCATGGATTGTCATGGGGAGAAGATGTAATTCTGGTTACATGTGAGATACGTGAATTGGATGATGATCCAATCTATTTGGAAAGTCGTTTTGTGGTATTTTATCATGTCGATTTTAAAAAGCGTGAGTTGAAGCAATTTTACCAGTTTTGATTTGGAAAAGTTAATGCTTGTTTGGTGAGCAGAAATGTCTTTATAATACAAAGTTATGAAGACACGTTTACAAAGGCTTTGATGATTGATTTGATAACAGGTGGAACAAAAGATATCTTTTGCGCGTTTAATTCCAAAATTTAAATTTTACGGCTATATTAACAATACACAAATGCGTGTATTGGGTTTAAAAATTTATATTATGGCATGCGCTATTGGTGAAAAAAGGAGAAGACAATTGACGCGTTTGTATGTTTACGATACATTAGAGGATAGTATTAGTTATAAAGCGCAAATTGGTATTTCTTACCATTGTTTTTATGGTATTACGCCGGATGTAAGACTGTTTGTGCATTATAACAATATTGATAATATTTACATTGTTGATGCAAAGTTAAACGTGTTGCAAGTAATTGTCGCTAATGTTTATGAATCGTCTAATTGTTGTGTTGTGGATAAGCAGGTTTATGAGTATAATGTGGCAATTGTTTTGTTATCAAAAGATTTGACAAAAAGTATTGCAAAATACGGAATATTTCATTGGCTTTCGTTGGATCGTGATTTTTATATAAAATTAGTTTTTAGACGTTATACATCGTTACCATTGTTACAAGAGTTGTGTAATATTGCGTTAGTTAAAAATCAAATTCAATTTCCTGAATGGTTACCTGAAAGCGTTTGTAAACGTTGAAAAAATATACGAGAAAAGGCGTTAATTTTATTGAATATTTTTAATGTCAATAAAATAATAATAAGCGAGCGGTTATACATTTCGTTTTACATTGAAAAAATAATAAGCGGTTATAGTTTTATTTTTATTGGTTAAGAATAATAAGCGTTTATACATTTGTTTTTATTTTGAAAAATATTGTGGTTATATGTTTTTTTTGTTATATTGAAAAAAATAATGTTGTTTGCATTAAAAAAATTTTATTTTTATATTAAATTAGTTGTGTTTCTTGAATGAAGTTACTTAGTACTTGTAGATTTGGCAGGTCGATGATGTTGACATTTTTGTTCTCATTTTTAGCAGATGTCTGTTTTTGTTGAGTGGGTGATAAATCAAGAGGTTCATCATCGTCTTTTTTATTTAGTTCAATTTTGGATTTTTTGTTTTTGTTGTTAGATTTTCTTTTTTTGTTGTTGCGTCTTCCTACCAATTTCATATTTTGAACAGGTTTGACGATTTCATTTTGCTGTAAAACTTTGTTGGGGGTACCCATTTGTTGTTAACTAATCCAGATGACAGCCCTCGTTTACCCCGAAAGGTATTTCTTTGAAGAATAAGAGCATTATAGTTGTGCAGTATAATGCATGTATAAACGCATATAAGTTGGACGATACTGTCTCCATGATTAATTAGAAAATTTTGTTTTCCTAATTTTATTAGAATAACAATGATTTCGCCGGTGTAATCACGATCGATTACGCCCCTTAATACGTGAATACTGTTATGTGCTGCTAATCCGCTTCGATCGGCGATACATCTGTAGCAATTTTCAGGTAATTTAATAACAATACCGGTGTTGATTTGCCTAATTTCACCGAGGGGAATGTGACAGGTTACGGAGGAGTAGAGATCTAAGCCGGCCGAGTATGGAGTCAAACAGGTTGGAGGAAATGCTTGACCGTTAAGTGGAGCCCATTCTAATGTTAATGCCATTTTTTGAAAAAAATTATACATATATTTTCTGAGGAAGATGTTTAACAACGCAAAATCTGTTCAAATAAGGTGAAGGTGTAAACAATTTTTGAATTTATAGTTTTGTAAATGTGAAGTGTTTATAGAAGAGAAAAAAAGAGGGGGGAAGAGAATGATTTTTTTAAAAAATAGTGAAATTACTTTTAAAGAAAAGGAAAAAAAAGATAATTGTTAACATGATATTGTTTTGACGGACAAATATGTACAAATATAAGGGGTTAGTTTAAAAGCGTTTTAATATGTGTGAGGTTAAAAATATTTTTAATCTTACGACAGTTAGCTAAGCGTGGTTGAAATATCTACATAAAAAAAACAAAACAGGATAAGAGTAATTTAATTTTTATGGATGTTAACATAAATAAAAAGGGGGTGGTGGTGACATGAGAAGGGAGAGAAAAAAAGGAAGAAAGGTTTAAAAGTTTAAATATAATATATCAAATAATAATAAGAAAAATATATACAGAAGAGGTCATGTTTTTATTATGACATGTGGTGCAAAAGCATTTGCTCAAGTGATCTTGTAAAAATTATTTTTGTGAACATTTGTATATGCTGCTTGCTGAATAATAATTGTTAGAAGTGGTAGATAAAGAGTGTCATTATGATGGGTCCACATCATTTTGATATCACAATTGGCAGAGCACAGCAGTTGTTAATATTTTTAGTTTTTGTATTAATCGATCAAATGCTGGAGTTGGTGGCTGAAAAGAGTAAATTTTATTCAACAACTTTTAGCAGTAACAAAACGAAAGTTAGTATTAGAGCGTATGGGTTAAAAGTTAAACCGTTAACCGTGGTTAGTGCATATTTTCATAGCGATAAAGAGTATTTGAAGAAAGAAGATCAAAGTCGATGGTTAAGAATTCGAAATATGTACAAATATACGATGTGCGGCTATAAGGGTGGCTTAATACAGTCTTTTGATGCTAACAATTGCGTTCCATTGGATTCTTGAGACAAGTGACTACAATATCAGGTGAAAGCTAAGGAGTTTTTTTATATTTGTAAGGAAGGTGACAACTACATGAATGTCAAATGTGGAGGCAGCATCATCTGCCATTATCTGGCAAAAGTATTTCGACAGGTAGAGGATGAAATTTTTGCGGAGATCAATGGACGTATGCAAAACGGTGAAAATACAATAATATCACCTGAAAATGTGCCCTTTTTATACGCTTGATTTTTATCGATTTGGTGGAAGAATTTTATGAAAAATATGTACAGCAAATTGAATATGCCAGAGGAACGTTTTTCTGTGGAGGAGATGATAAGCGAATTGTGTAAGGAGTATGAAAATTATGACGGACTGTTGGAAGAATTCAAGGATAGTGAATTAACGGCTGGTGAATTATTTTTCAGGGTGCAACGAGTTCATCATTATATGCGCTTGCATTGTTATGAATCTGGCGGTATGGTGCAGTTACTTAAGGCAACGTTAAAGGATGTGGAAGAAAGTGTGGATGGAAATAGATATCATTGGCCGGATGTGGAGAATTATAATTGGAGTGATGATGGGCAAAACTCAAATTTACCAGCCGAAGATGAGGTGCTTTCATGGTTATCTGCTCCTCTAAATATGTCAACTGGTGGCAATAATAATACAGGAATTGTTGACAGTGGTAAAAATTTCCTTTTCCCTTGTCACGATCAATATCTGAGAAATCATCATAGGACAAACCTTGGAGTAAACCTTATGAAAAAAGTGGCGATAATAACCAGGAAAAACGAAGAAGAAATGGCAATTGGCAATTAATGTATCATCTGCTTACCATATATTTGTGTACCAAATTTGCTTTTTATTTTTTATTTCATGCATCTGATGATTATTATTATTATATTTGATTTTTTTGTTTGTATTAAAAATAATAATATGCAATTATAAACACTTTATATAAGAAAAAAATATAACTTTTTATTATTATCAATTTTTTTACAATTAAAAAACATCATGTATCCCCTCATTATCATTAACAAAATAAAAAATTATATTCTCACAAAAAACTAAAAAAAAATTTATAATATTATTTTTGATTATTATAAATTAGCCATTTTTTAGTAGGTACAAATGGTTTTTGTCGTCCAAAAAGTTGTTTTAGTCCTCCTTGACCTCCTTTTTGTTTTCTCTTTTGTTGTTGTTGTTGTTAAGTTTAGTTTTGCTACGTGTATGTGTAGCGGGTGGTGATACTGATTTGGTGGCAATGTATTGTTGTGATGTTGAAGGTAACGATGATACAGGGCTGTCCAGTGATAACGGTATAGGTATGGGCGTAAGAAGGATTTCAACGGATTTTTTCTTTATTTTATGTTTTTGTTGACAAGAAGTTGCTGATGTTGTTGTTGCAGAAGTAGAGGGTAGGGTTGTAGAGTAAATATTTGGTGGCGGAGATGGATGCGCATTTTCTGGGTGTTAAATGTGCTGTTAAGTGGTGGTTGCTCTTCACTTGCTGTTCTTGAAGGTATTATCGACGTTAAAATATGTTTGTTTTGACGCAACTGTTCGAGTATTTAAATAAATTTTTCCATTAGTTCGTGGTACTGCTGCATGCGATGTTGTAAAGGTAATTTGGATTTTTCCCCTAATAGCTTAGAAATTTGTAGTTGTGTTTTATAAAGTATCTGTTCTAAAGGTGAGGGTGTAACACCTAAATTGACGATAGGGTTTACCAAATTTCGTGAAAGTGCTGGTTGTTTCCCCTAATTCTTTTTTATTATTATTATTATGGTTGTCGTCAGAAGTTGTTAAGGGTTGCGGTGAATGTTGTCATAATTTTCTGTAATCATCTACATCCACAAGCATCATTTTATGTACCATTTTTTTAATTAACGTGTTGGAATAAGCGATGAGGCTAAACTAGCGATGGCAAGACCTAAAATACCAATTAAGGGACCTATGAAACTTCCATGCTGTGACATTAGTTGACGTTTCTGAGGACATGACAACTTTGGTTCTGATAAATGTCGAATAATTTCGCCATATTTATGTAAACGACTTAAACCCTTTTTTTACCCATATATTTGTTACGATAATTAAGACAAAATTCTGACATTTTATCTACGGCAGCAGGTGATAAATGTTGACAATAGGCGGCCTGTTGTTCAGGTTGGTTTTTGAGACGCCGTAATATTTCTAATTCCTGTAGGGGTGCTGATAGGTGGAAGAGAGGGTGTTGTGATCCACCTTTCATCAAAGTTGAAACCCTCACCCCGATGGCAGCGGCGGCGGGTGTAGAGAGTGAGAGGTTAGATGACGTCGTTGAGAAGATTTTTTCTTTTTTCTCTTCGTTTGTAGGTGACGTCTTGCATGTGGCCGACGATGGGCAGCCATAATTGTTTGCATTTAATAGGGGTAGGGCGTATGGGGTTATAAATTGATAGGGTTGATTATGTTGTTCTCTTACTAATTCGAGGAAATGGATGGTTTTTTTAAGATGATTAACCTCTTCTTTATTAAGTCCTCCTCCACTTTAAACTGCTTTAATTAGTTGAATGAGAAATAAAATCTCCAATTTCAAGGTGACAACTAAGGCAAATAGTGTGGTGCAATTCTTTAAATACTTTTTAAATGTTTGTGGTTCTTTTTGTTGTAGTTGTACATTGTTGATATTTGACATAATTTTATTGGGACTGGTTGTACTACCTGTTGGTGTGTCAAGGTTCACGGGTGATATTTCACCATTATCAACATCAGTGGAGGATGAACTACTACCTCTGACGCCAACGTGCGTATAAATATTTTCTAAAACGTTAGGCAGCATGATGTTTAATCTTTTATTTCGTTAAGTAACCTCTGATAGAGAGCTTCTCCTAAATAGGCAACAGTTTCTTTGCCAGGTAAAATTTTACTCAGATACCTGACACAGGTAGGTGTGTTGGGCATGAAATCTAGAAATAAATAGGTGTAACCCTGATGTGTGGCATCTATATATGCCTCTTCAAATTCTTTGGCCGATATGCCTTCCACCTGTTGACCAAAATGGCGACATTGTTTGCTGTCACGTGGTCTTTTGAATAGAAAAAAGTATTTTGTATTCAAACTAATTGTGCGATTTTCATTACCTCTAAGAAATAAATTTTGATTAAAAAGAATGACGCTTATATTGTCATGATGACTTCCTTTTGTAAACATATCTGAAATAAATTTATTAGATTGACATTCGATCATCAAATCGTCAATAATAATTAAAGTTTTTAGTTGTTTATCATCATTCGTAAGAATTTCGTCCAATAAACCTTCATGTAATTGTACTTTTTTAAAATTGTCCCAAACTTGTTTATCGTCGTATAAAGGTTGATATTTACCATAGCATATAATGAGTTTATCAGGAGGCGGTGATATCATGTCATTTGATTTATGTCAAAATTGTTAAGAATACCGTTTTACCACATCCTGTAGGTCCTGCAAAAATGCAAGTAAAAGTATGTAATAATTTTACGTCATATTTTTTATCTAAAAAGTAATACATGTTTTTTCTTTGCTCATTTTTTACATAATACTTTTTTTAAAAAAATTAAATTGCCTTCTCTTAAACTAACTGGTAAATGGTATAATTAGACTTTTACACCTTCTATTTATAATATCAAGACGCAAAAAAATAACAATTTGATTTTTAAAAAAACATTTTTTATTAATATAAAATTTTTAAAATACTCGTTGTTTACGTAAATTATTTAATTGACATATTGCTCATTATTTTTAAAAAAAGGAAAAAAAACTAGTTAAATAATTAATCATCATCGATAGTGATGACTTCCGGATTGCTGTTGCGAACAGCGGGTGTATAACGACGACAATTTTCACCTCTACAAGTTGACAATGACCCTCCCGATGAAGATGTAGAAGCACCACTACCATCCACAATGTTGGTGGTGACTAATTTCTTTTCTACCAAATATAGTTTTACACGAGCAACAGGAGGGGCATTTTTCTTCTTACTGTTAAAACTTTTCTTAGATTGTTGTCGATTAACATCATTATGATTGGTTTTTGGTAATGCTGCTACACCATAACCTTTATCATCATCGTCATCTGGCAGACTTGCAGTGTCAGCATCCAATAACATTTCATTTTTATTATTATTTGTAGTAGTCTAAAGGTTGATATCAAACTGCCTGTGTTGGTTGTGGTTTCAAAGGCGGTAGATTTTCCTCCTCTTCATCATCGTTTTGGCCGGCGCTGTTGGTAAATATAAACTGCATGGCCTGTGCTGTACGTGGTCCGCCTTTGTTTTCATTAGGATCCAGCATGGCAAAAGCTTGGTCGATCAAGGGTACCAGCTGTTTTAATTGTACCCAACTTTCTTGGGTAAAGTTTAGACCCGTACACCATCCACTTTGACGAGGCACAACATTACCCATACTTGTGGCTGAATTGAAAACACGTTCCAAGGCTCTTAATTCCAGGAATTTTTGTTGCTGATATGTATAGACTTTTAAACCTCGATTATATCCAAAAATTTTATAGCCAGCAATTTGACCCTCCATATCGCTGACGGATCGATAAAGTTTGTTAGCGGGTGTAGTATAACATCCGTTTTTGCTGCCGCCTAATTGTTGAGTCAACATCGGCCGAAGGATTGAAGATCCGGCAACATTTTGTGGCGTATAATTATATTTGCCATTAATTTTTTGTATGACTTAATTAAAAAAATATTTCTTAAGAGAGAGTTGTTTCACTTTTAAACATTACTAAATAAATGATTTTTAAATGTGCAGTGTGCATGGCTTTTTATTGCTAAAACTTTTGAAGTTAAGGGGGTAATTGGGTGCTTTTATTTACTTTAAGTAGTTAGGGTACATCCTAAGCCGGGCCAATCAGCATTGAGCTTTTGGGCGCGAAATTCAAATCTGACCAATCAGAGAGCAGGATTGGGTAGTGGGCGTGGCTAAGTGGAAAAGTGGATGGAGCCTTCTATAACAGATGTTCCATGTTAAACTCTCGTAGTGATGTCATAATTTCTTTTTGTGTTAAACTGCATGAGACAACCCATTACGTATGCGCTCCTAGCTGTTGTGTGTTAAATGGGTAGCGCATGCGTAGCGTAAACGTAGCCGCTCCGTGTTTGTCGATATTAATCCGATCAGGCTCCGCCCCGATGAGTTACAGTTTTAATGGCATACATGTGTTCTGAGGTTTTTTGACCTTGAGACAATATAATTTGTGCATGTTTACACACATGTGTTTGGGAGAGGTGGAAAGAGAGAAAAAGTAATTGAGGAAGGTAATAAAATATCTTGAGAGGGTGTGTGTAGACAGTTATGTTTATATAATTTTTTAAAAAGTGTTGCTATCAATTTTTAATTAACCTTGTTTGTAACAGAGGTTAATCGTTATTAAATAAAATACATTTAAAATAATGCATGTGTATTATATTATAAAGTGGTCTTATGAAATTTATTTAGATAGTTAAAAAATATATCTATATATATAAACGTAATAATAATAAAATACTCTTTTTTTTGTATTTTCAGGATAGATTTATTTATATGAATTAAGATGTCGTGTTATTGTTTGTGCTTTGTGTTTGTGGCAATTTAATAATTGCATTTGTGTGTGTGTATCATCGAAAGTAAATTTGGATTTTAAGGATTCTAAAATGGGTGAGCCTTTAAAGTATGTACAAATTGAACAATTAGATGGTACCAATTATGCTACCTGGAAAGAACGAATTGAAGTCGTACCTTCAGGTACTGATTGCTGGGGCTTTGTGGATGGGACCGAAAGGCCCCTTCCCGAGGCTGCTTCATACGAGGTACAGAAACGCTATGATCGCAGAAGTTCTCCATATATGACCATAGCGATAAATGTAACCCTGGATATTTTGCGTATGAAAAAGCGCATGAAAAATCCCAGAGATGCCTGGGAAGAATTGAAAAGGGCTTTTGAACCGACCTTGAGGGCTAGGCGTTGTGCCTTGCTAAGAGAATTGGGGCTCATGCAAATGAAGCCAGCTGAGTCAATTCAATCGTTCATTACACGCGTGATAGACCTCGCTGAAGATATTTAAAATATGGGATTCAATAACACAGACGAGCATTTGTGTTGTACGATCATTAGTTGTTTGCCGGACATGTTTGAGCCGGTTGTCCAGCAGTTATACAAGCTGCCGGACGACCAGTTCACCGTAGCAAAAATTAAAGGGGAACTAATGGCCGAAGACTCACATGTTAAGCAGCGTATTGCTATGAACGGACACAATGGCAATTCCCAGGTCTATTTGAGCAAAGGGCCCAACAATGGCAAGCAAAAGAAGAAGAAAAGTGTTGTAAATTATGTTAATAACAGTGCTAATAATGTTGATGTTTTGCAGACTGGTAATCAGCAGAAAAGCCATCAGAACACTAAGTCAAATTCTAGATCCGGTGTTAAAAAGAAAGTAACATGCTTTAGGTGCCAGAAACAAGGCCACATAGCGAAAGAATGCAGAGCGGCGGCGCCAGTGGCCAGACTAACAGAGGACCATGAAGCACAAGAAGAAATTGATTTAACCAATCTTGATTTGAATGACTGTGTGTTAATGACTTTTAGTGTTTCCAGCTTTGCAACGAAGGTATCATGTACAATAAACAGAAATGTGAATGGATCATAGACAATGGAGCCACAAGTCATTTCTGTAACAATCGTGAGTGGTTCCACAACTTTAGGCACTACGAGGGCAAGGCGAGTACAACAGGCGAAGGAGACTCCATAGACATCAAAGGAAAAGGAGACGTCATCTTTCGCATTGGAAAGCAAGTGGTAACACTTACAGAGACCCTCTACACCCCAGATTCAAAAGTGAATCTGATTAGCGGATCGAGAATCGATCAAAACGGGATGGTGCAAGTTACAGCTAACATAAAGCACGTCGTTAAGACAAAAGGCGGTAGTATATTATTTGAAGCTCTCTTAATTAACTGTTTCTATATTGTGCAAGGAATTCCCGTACTGCCGAGAAAAGGGGAAGTCGTGTGTTTGACTACCGGCGAATTATGGCACAGCAGACAGGGGCATCCTGGACATCAAACCATAGAGAAAATGATACGTGGTGAGAAAGTCATCGGATTGCCTGAAAAGAAAGCGTCTGCAACTATTGAACACTGCGACGTTTGCAAGCGGACAAAGTCGACGAAATCAAGAAGCAACGAACTGATGCCTGTGAAATCTAAAAAAGTTCTGGAGCTGATCCACGTGGACTGTTGGGGTCCAGCTCCAAAATTAGGTGCTAATGGTGAACGTTTTATGCTAACAATTTTAGACGACTTTTCCAGAAAAGCAAACGTGATTCCCTTAATGAATAAGGGCCAGTGCGTGGAGAAAATTAAAAATTACATCGTGCAAGTGGAGAGGCAGACTAGTAAGAAAGTCAGGCGCATTCGGTCTGACAATGGAATGGAGTTTTGCTCTAGAGAAATGGGGCAATTCGTCCAGAGAGTGGGACTGAAACATGAGAGAACTAACGTGTAAGGTCACTGTTGCTTGATAGTCGACTTCCATTGAAATTCTGGACGGAGGTGGCCTTGATTGCGACTTACATCTACAATAGACTTGGACATTGATCTATAAATTACAAGACGCTGTTTGAATTGTGGAACAGGCGGAAACCATCGATCAAGCATATGCGACGATTTGGCTGTGCGGCGTATGTTCACAAGGCTGGACAATTATGAAACAAATTGGAGTCGACTGCTGACTTGGGATACTTGCTAGGTTACGCTATAGGGACCATTGGATACAGAATATGGTTTCCTCAGCAAAATAAAATCATTGAAAGCAAAGATGTGGTTTTCAATGAAGAGGTTTGCTACGGCGATGATAATAAACAATGTATTGATGGTTTAAGTCAGTGATGGGCAAACTTTTTAAGGCGAGGGCCACATGAATAAAAAAAAAGTTTTGGCGGGCCGGTACAATTTCAAAAAATACAGTAGAAACTGTTTAACATGAAATCGCTTAACAAAAAACCTGTTAACACAAAATATTTCTGCAGTCCTGATTACAGTATCTCCTATGTCAGTGGTTCCCAACCTTTTCTAAATTGCGGCGCACTTTTCTGAAAACAAAAATTTTGCAGAGCACCCTCAATTAAAATTTTAACAATTGAAATGTCCCCCCTGGTGGGGCATGTACCTCACGTTGGGAAACAGGGGTTTAAAGTCGAGTATTAAGGTCAGTCAGGAAGAGCTGGTCTGTTTTTTCCTTCTTTATTTCGGTACATGCAAAGAAAACTAACTAACATATGCAGCAAAAGGTCCCAAATGGCAGCCCTCTAACATAAATTAGACCACAAGGAAATACATTTAGCACTAACACAGAATGATGATAAAATACAGACATCTATTAGCATGCATTTCACAATTTGTAACAATAGAAGTGATTTTGTAGAATTGCACCGGTTGGGAACCACTGCTCTAATATTTAGGATGATTTATAAAAAAAATATGAAACGAAATATTAAATTCATTTTTTTAAAAAAAAATTAATTTTTTTTTGCCAGTTTATGAATACTGCTTCGTGGGCCGGATAGAACTCTTTCGGGGGCCGCATCCGGCCCGCGGGCCGTAGTTTGCCCATCACTGGTTTAAGTAATTTTAGATACGATGGTGACGACGATGATGATGGAATGACTGATACGACTCCTGGTAACACGTTAAGGAGAGCTCCAGTGATTATAGCGGAAGGAATCACCAAAACTCCAAGAAAGGACGAAAGGCCAGTTGTTAATGTCGACCAAAATGAAGCCAGCCCAAGTGGACAACAACAACCAACTAGAAGAAATCCAAGGGCTCCGGATGAAAGAGATGACTACCCGCTGCAAAGCAGACAAGAGCCTGAGCCAAGACAAAAGAAAACTCATGATTTTAACCTTGATTATGTAAAGGTACAGAGAAATCAAGGAAAGAAGCTTGATCAATGGGAGATGGACTCGGACAGCAAGGAACCTTCGAATGCCAGTGCTAGATTTACTGGCAGAAGCGGGCAGTGACTAACAAAAGCAGACGTTGTGATTCCGAAGACCTACAAGCAAGCCATGGAATCACAATTTGCCAAAGAATGGGGTAGTGCAATGGAAGAGGAAATCGAGTTAATGTACAAAAAGAGACGTTTGGGACGTAGTAGACTTGAAGCCTGGACAGAGGACGATTCCCAATAGCTGGGTTTTCGCGGTCAAAGTGAACCCAGATGGTTTTGTATATCGATTTCAAGCACGTTTGGTGGCAGGAGGCCATAGACAAATCGAAGGAGAGGACTTCGATGACGTCTATTCTCGCGTAATTAATTTTTCAATAATCCGTTTTTGTTTTGCTGCTCTTGTAGGCAAGCATGGATGTAAGGATCACCAATTAGATATTGCAGGGGCATATCTATATGGTGACCTAAACCACAACATCTTCATGAAGCCTCCAGTAGGTTTTTAGCACTTGGGGAGTGCTGTATCACTGAAAAAGGCGTTATACGGTCTGCACCAAAGTGGTAAAGAATGGTTTGTCCACCTAAGTGCGGCGTTGCATAAAATGGGCTACAGGAGTATTGAGGGTGCAGCCTGCTTGTATGCCAAAAGATCGGATATTGTTTTGGCAGTTTACATGGACGATTTGGCTATGTTTGGTAGATCTGACATGTACATTAATGAAGCAATTAAAGATTTGCAGGACGTATATGATGCGAAGGCAATGGGACACATAACAGTACTACTTGGCGTTGTGTTTGTGGAGAAAGATGGCTACATTGGCATTCATCAGGGGCCACACATTGATGAACTGGCAACCAAATTTCCTGAGGTGAAGCTGATGCCAACTACTCTACCGCTGGTTAAAGAAGCTTCCCAAAAAACATATAAAGGGAAAAGTATTAAAGTACCTTTTAAGAATGTAATCGGTGCACTTCTCTACATAGCCCAGCAAAGCAGACCGGACATTGCAGTTGCGGTTATTTTCCTGGCTCAATATGCATAAAAACCCACGAGACACCATTGGGACCAATTGCAGCGACTCGTCAGTTATGTTTATTCTACAAAGTTTTATGTGTTAACTTTGTACAAAGGTAAATGTAGCAACATGAGTAGTAAATTGCGATTGGATGCATATGGAGATGCATCTTGGATAGCTTGTCCATCTGACAGTAAATCCATTTCTGGATTTATTGTCAAATGCGGGAATGGCATTGTATCTTGGAGAAGTACAAAGCAGTCCTGTGTAGCCTTGTCATCTATGGAAAGTGAGTACAAAGCCATGACTGAGGTAGCTAAGGAATTGCTCTGACTGAACCAGATAGTTTTCAACTGTGGAATAGTATATTTTGGAATTCCATTGGTCCATTGTGACAATAAATCTGCAATTCAATTTTTCTAACCAAATAGAGAATTGCAGGTCCAAGTACATAAAAGCTAAATTTCATTTCTTGAGGGATTGTGTGCAAGAAAATGATTTTGAGCTTTGCTATGTAAATACAGAGGATAATCTTGCCGACTTCCTTACGAAGCCGTTTAAGCCTCCGGCACATAAAGCCATAGTAGCTAAACTTTTCAAATCTTTGGTTTAATTTTAGTTTTAGTTTAATAGTTAAATTTTCAATTCCAGAATTCAAAATTTATTCAAAATTGGCGTAAATTCGCGAAGAATGAAAATAGGGAATATTGTAGTATTTTTGGTTTCATTTATCGTAGTATTGACGCTTATTTTGCCACAATTGACTTTGCCAATGTGTATTCTTAATTGTTTTGCTCATAAAGAGCAATTTCTAATGAATGTAATTGTTTTAATGCATTTGACTATTTCAGATCATTGACATGACCTCGAATCTGAATTAGAAGTGTGTAACTAATGGACAAACTAATATTTCGTAAATGTAACTTTAGTTTAATTATTCATCTAGATGGGATGTATTGATCCCCATTAACAAATCAATTGCTGTGCCAACTAACAATGCTTTATTTCCCATTTATACATTGCATTTTATCATTCTAGAATGAAAAGACACCAAATACACGTTATTACGACGTGTTTAAATGTAGAAAACAATAATCGATTATCGATAATTGATTATATTGTTTGTATATCGATTTTATCATGCTCCTCTATGGATGCACGTAATCGGAGGTATTAACTGTAGACGTAACCACTGGATCTTAAATCCATTACTAAATATGAATTAGTCATAATTTTAACTATCACTTAAGCTATTGTAGCCTTTTGTAGCTTGTCTATTAATGATTTTATAACTGTTTTACCAATTTGGGCGTTGGCTAAGCAATACGATAATGTTAATTCTCGTATTGTAATTTACTTAACAAAAGAAACTTTTCTGGTTTCTATTTTGTCAATGATAATTAATTATTATTTTGTTCGTCTTTTGGTCATTTGACCTACCTTTTGTTTTGTTGCCTTAGGTCACTCTGGGTCCTCCAAATATGAGCGTTACTCAGAAAAGGTGATTCGCGTAGACTCAATGCATTAACCTTAAGTTAATTGCATATATTGTTAGCTGAGTCAAATTATAATGATCTAATGATCATTAAATTGTCGTTTCTTTGAGAATTGGTC
>JAAFCF010005831.1:0-18673 GCA_013389785.1 Helicorthomorpha holstii | reverse complement strand
TTTTCGTGATGCCGGGTTTATGCGTACCCAGTTTCATCGGGCTCTGACAGAGGGTGTTCGCTGGGGAAGTCGTGCTGGAGTTCTGGAAAATTTCCCTGAACTGTTCGAGGCGGAATTGTGGTCTGCTAAACGAGCCAAACGTTGATTTTTGAATGATTGATAAGGTTGTTAAAAATAAAATTTGTTCGGTATGCATGGTGTTTTGAATTGAAAAATGTATTCAGTAAATGAGTAATCATAGGGAGTAAAGTGATGAATGTTGCGATGACAAGAATTGCGCCGGAAGTAGCCAGTCCAGTGCAATTGCTGGGGACGGTTGCCGAGAAACTGGAAAATGGTTTGTTTCTGGTGGAAAGCGATGGGCGGGGGTGGCAGTGTCGTCGCGCCGCCAGTTGCTTGTTGAAGCCAGAGGTGGGCGATACGGTACTGTTAGCCGGGCCGGATGGAGCAAGAGTTTTTCTGTTGGCTGTGATTGAACAGGCCAATACGGCGATGGCTCGTATTGATATGTCGGGAGAGGTTGTGTTGACGGCAGATCAGTTGAGTTTTCAAGGCAAAAACGGTTTGAGTATGGAAACTGACAAGTGGGTGTTGCGGGCTTCGCAAGGCGATTGCCTGGTGGATGAGATGCAGTATGCAGGCCGTGAGTTGAAGGGAACGGTGGGGGTGGTTCGTTTGATTGGTCAGCTGTGTGAGACGGTCGTGGATCGTGTGATGCAGATCAGTCGGAATGCTTTCCGCATGGTGGAACAGACGGATCAGGCTCGTGTTGGTCAGATGGATTATGAGGCTGAGGAGTTGGCCCGTATTCATGCGAAAACGACGATTATGACGGGAGAGAAACTCGTCAAGGTCGATGCTTCACAAATTCATGTAGGTTAATGACGCAGACTCGGGGAGAAAAGTATGTTTGCAAATTCGCAGATGATGGGAACTGATTTGGCATTTCCGGATGTGTGCTTGACACCTACGCCTACGCCAACTCCGATTCCCTATCCAGATGTGGCTTTAGGGCCAACTTATATTCCTGGCGGTACGTATAACATTCTGTTTGGTGGTACGCCTGCACATAACATGGCTTCTGTGGCGCCCATTACCAATGGGGATAATGTCGGGGTGGCAACAGGGGTGGCGTCAGGAACTGTGATGGGCCCATCTCGCCATTTGACAGGGGCTTTTACTGTGCTGTTGAAGGGAACCCCTGCGACGCGGATGACGAGTTTGTCATTACAGAATTCGACCAATATGGTGGGGGCGCGCATTGTGCCAAGCCAATTTAAAGTCCTGCTTCTGGCACCTTGATTGGAGTGGTCCCAAGTTTTCGAAAAATATTTTTAAACAGGCGACGAAAGAAGGGGGAGGAAGATGGCTACATTGATGGGGTCGGTAGGACAAGGCGGAAAGAATTTTCCAAATGATGTGGAAATAATTCAGAAGCTATTAAAAGCAGAAGGTTTATATGCATTAAAAATAGATGGTCGTTGTGGTCCAAAAACCATTGAAGGAATTACTAAGTACCAAACAAGATTTATGGCTCGGCCCGATGGTCGAATAGATGTAAATGGTACTACATGGAAATACCTTACTAAACAGTTGTCATTAGGACCTAAAGTCCCAGTCAAACCAAGTTCAACAGTATCGACTCCTGCTGTATCCCAAACAGGGACTGATGATTTTCTAAGTCAATATAATCAATATGACTTTACGACTAAAACAGGTACGATTCATGCGATTGTGAATGAATGCAGAAATCAGGGTATTAGCTTGAATACCCAGATAGCCTATGTGTTAGCAACAGTAAAACGAGAGACAGGCGATACTTTTCAACCTGTTAAAGAGGGAAATTGGGCAGGACATACTGTTAGTGATGATTATAGGAAAAGAAATTTTAGATATTATCCGTATTACGGTAGAGGGTATGTGCAAATTACCTGGGAAGCTAATTATAAAAAATACGCTGAAAAACTAAATATAAAATTAGTTGAAAATCCAGATTTGGCATTGAATCCTAAAGTGTCTTTATTTATTCTGATAGATGGTTTTAAATATGGAATCTTTACAGGGAAAAAAATATCAGATTATGTAAATGCCAATAAAACTGATTTCTATGATGCAAGACGCTGTATAAATGGGCTGGATCATGCTGAGGAAATCAAAAACAGTGCAGATGATTTTTTGAAAAAGCTTAATCAGGGGACTTTGTAATGCTTAAATATGTTGTTTTTATATTTATGGCGCTGTTTTCCCTGTCTTCCTGGGCGAAAGAGACCCGATGTGGATGGTTAGAAAATCCAACTCCTGCTAACGTATGGCTTTTGGATCGTGATGGAGAATGGACTGTTTCTATGCAAGGAGGGTATGAGGCGGCGGGTATTGATAAGCTAAAAGATTTTGACGAAAACCAATATGTAAGAACAAATGGTCCCTATGGGTATGGTTGTTCCTGCTTGATTGTCAATGTAAATAAAAAGAGCAAAAAGATAATAAAAATATTTAGTGCTAAAAACCTTCCTCTTGCTACATGTGAGAAAGATAAAACAATAAGCAAGCCTAAATTTGATTAGTTCTTATTTTTGATCGATACATTGGTCGTTAAAGGTTGGGCTATTTCTGGTCAACCTTTAACGACCAGTTTATAAGGCTCGAATAAGAGTAACGTCTTGTGGGGCTCCAATCCACACAGCAATAGCTGAAAAATTATCCTGTTTTCCTGACAGTTTTTCGTTGTCATTCACAGCTTGGCGCAAGATGTGTATCCAGTCATCAGGCGAATAAGCGACCTGTAGATACTTTTCCATGGTTTTGATTTCCAGCCCTTGCCAGAATCCGTCTGTGCAAAGCAGGAAGGCGTCGCCGTCTTCCATGGTGTTCATGTTGCTGATATCAGGGGTGACTTGTGACCGGGCACCTAATGCCTGAGTGAGCAAGTTGCTGGCGATTCCTTGAGTAGAGTGCCCTGCATCAGCCAGTTGTTGAGCGAGGCTGTGGTCTTTGGTGACGTGGATGAGATGGCCACGCCGGAACTGGTATAGACGACTATCGCCAAGATGGGCCCAAAATGCAGTGTGCTGTTGGAGGTCAAGAAACAGGCTGACAATGGTAGAGCTCATGCGTGAGTGTTCTGGCTCACTTTTTTGATGCTCAAGAATGTTGGTATGGGCTTGGGCAATGCATTGATGTGCGACCTCTGCGGTGATGGCAGGGGAGGAACTGAATTGCTGCAGAACGGTTTCTGTTGCAATTCTGGCTGCCTGTTCTCCACCGGGCAGGCCTGCCACGCCATCACATACGACAAAGCATGCAGAGCGTTCTCCGATGTGTTGCCCCAGAACATCCTGGTTGAAGCTACGTTCTCCAGTGCTGGATGATTGTGAAACCCTGATTTCCATGTGATGGCTTGTATTTAAATGATGTGGTTGTGTGCGCGGAATTTTTCGACTTCTTCGTCATAGGCCTTCAAGAATGCGGAGCCAAAAATAGCATGAAAATCGTCCGTCAAAGAGGCTGCTGTGTTGCGATAGTGTTCAATATAGCCTTCCCAGAATTTGGCTTTTTTACTGGATGACAAGAAGTTGATGCCACCGGCGGGGGCATTCTTTTCGACATTGCGGGGGTCTAGCTGGATCAGGTATTCGGCCAATGCTGCACGCATACCTGCGACCATGGCGATCTGGTGAGCTTGCAGGTCGTTCATGGCGTCGTTTACCGCGACTTCTGGCGTCATGAATCCTTGCATGGGAGGGCCAAACATCTGCATCAGTACGGTTTTGCTATCTGGCAGCAATTTGAATGGGTTGTTGGCGTCATCCATGATCATGGTCATATCTGCTTTGACACCTCGTTTGAGGATGGTGCGCGAGGAGAGCTGATCAATTGTTCCCTGAGTGAAGAGACGCAACATGCCTCCAATCTGGCGCATGGTCTCTACATCGATAGTAATGGGACGTTTGATGCCTGCAATCTGGGCTCCTTCCAGAAAGGCTTGTGCCAGTTCTTGCTGATATTGAGCAATAGCTGCTTCTGCAATGGCTTTGGCATCTATCTGTGGCGCGGCTGAGGTTGCAACTGGTGTCTGTTTCAGATGTTCTGGTGTTGGGGAAAGCGTTTTAACCTGATCAGAGACGCTGGGGATGGAATGCTCAACGGGGCTTACTGCAGGATGAGTATTCGCCGGAGCAGGTACTGTTATATGGGGGGTAATCAGAGGCTGCTCAATGGAAGCAGGAGAAACAGGGGCGATGTCCGGTTGAAGAGAAGGGGAGGGCTGGACATAGCCAGCCTGTGCGGCCAGAGCTTTCATGTGTGGCATGACGTCTGGGATTGTTGAAAGTGCCATGGGTGTCACAACAGGCACGTTCTGCTGAGCTGGGGAGCCGAATTCCGGCTCAACTTTTTGTTTGACGGTTTCCTGCCCAATGCTTTCCTGTTGTGCTGCAAGTTCTGCCTGTTGCCTGATTTGACTGGGAGTCAATGGCGTTGGTGTTTGTGGCAGAGGAGCAGGCGGTATGTTTTGAGTAACAGGAACATGTGCAAATGGCATATGTGCTGGAGGTGTCATGACGGTGGACTGAGCTATTGTCGTATCCATAAGGATAGACGGCGCTAATGCAGTCAAAGTGTCTTCTGCCAGATTTTCTGTTATTCCCACTCCAGGTTGTTCAAACATGCCAAAGGGGTCTGCTGAACCCGAAATATCGCTATTACTGAAGCCGTTATTGGCAAAGCCCTGGTTTGCGTCATCCAGCACTTGCGGAATATGAATATGTCCTTCCCATTCCGGAGAATGGTTGGGGAGAGTGACATCCTGGACTTTGTAACGATCAGGTAGATCTGTGACCAGATTCAGCAGCGGAGCCTGGGACGAATCACTGAACTCCGGCATTACTGTAGTTGGTGTGTTGTCTTCAAAAATATTGGCGGAATAATTCGTTGTATCTTGTTCAGTGAACAAATTCATCGGGTCACTTTCCCTATCATCTAGTTGTCGTAGATCGATCTGTGGATCCAGTGAATTGATGAGAGGGTTGTCCGTATTACGCTCTATGCTGGATGGGAATTGAAATGGAACTGTTGTTGCTTCCATTTCAAAGCCACCTGGTGTTGGATTGGTCAGTGGCTTAAATTCCCCTTCGAGGCTCCCCCAGAATTCGTTATTCGGCGCTGTTGCAAAACCCGGCAGGGGATCATTGTGAGACGTGACTGAAGAGGGGGAGGGGGCCAAAGCAGCCATGCCTGGTATCGCCGTGCTCTCAGGAACTGCAGGCATGACAGGTGTAGGTGGAACAATGGGGGGCTGAAACGTATTGTCAGGGATGGACGCTGATACTTGTTGCTGAATCTGTGCCCGGGGTTGAGCTGGAGCAGAGGACTCCTCGGGGCCGCTGACCGTTTGAGCAGGAAATAATGGCGCTGATACAGGTTGGGTGGCTTGTTGATAGATATCTACAAATTCTTCTTCTGGATCATCTTCTAGCGAAGACAGAATGTCCTGCTGTGAAACATGGCCTGCGAGTGCTGCAGGAGGCTGCGTGGGTGTATGTTGGATTGCCGGGGCCGGTGCTGTAATGGGGGCACTGGCGGGCATTTCTTCTTGAGTAATGCTGGCACCAATAGGTAGTGCATCAGACATTAGCCCTAAATCATCAAAAATACTGTCAGCGGAACTGAAAGAGGCATCCATGCCCAAAGACGAGCCAACAGGAGCCATTTGTGGTGATGCTGGAGCACGTGGTGCAACAGGCATTTGTGGCGCAACCGTTGCTGGTTGCATGGGCTGCACTGGTATTACTGGAGGCCGTGGAGCAGATGCTGCTGTAGTTTGTTGCTGGACGGGATGTGCTGGACTGGGCCTGGAAACGCCCTGTGGTGGTGCCGGTGTGACTTGCTGTGTCGGGAGAGTGGCAGGTGCAACGGGCCGAGCCGGTTGTATGGATACTGGTTGTGCAAGGGGGGCAACAGGAGGCGCTACGGGGGCGACTACCTTTTGTGCGACAGGTTGAACCGTTACATTCGCTACGGCTGCCAATAGTAGATATTGGCCTATTTGCACCTTGTCGCCGTGCTTCAATAAACATTCGTGGCCGCTATCAAGCGCTTGATTATTCACCAGCAACTGGACAACGCTGCTCATGTTCTTCAAGTAGCATAAATTATTTTCAAAACGAACGGCTGCCTGCAACCGGGAAATCTGTCTTTGCTCATCGGGTAGTACCAGATGGTTGCCATTGCTACGGCCAATTGACCCTCCCGGAGCAACAAATGTTGTAGCCAAAGTACCTTCAAAAGGGGTTCCGTTGTGCTGAATTACAGACAGTCTCATCATGTTTAATACCTTGTTGAGTCGTTTTGTGACTCAAGGAGCTCTTGATAGAAAAAGTGATATTAATTAATTAGCTTTTGTCAGCCTTGGCTGTTTCTTCGGACCGCTTCAAATGCAGGTCCCCAGATTGGGTGGTTTTTTTCCGCTGGAGCCAGTTCAAATTTAGGGTCAATTTTGAGGATGGTGCGAAACTCCTGGCGGCACAGATTTACCTGATCGGTCACGCAATAGCTGAACGCAGTAAGTTTATGGGCTTCGATTTGCTGATCTTTGGTGGCATAACGCAGCTCAGGAAAGTTGGTTAAAAGTTGGATAGTGCGGTCATATTTGCCTGCATCGTAGTTTTGATGCGCCTCCGCCAATGTTCTTTCTATGGGAGTGGATGGCTTGTTGTTTCCAGAGCCGTCACCTCCAGTAGAAGGGCATGCGGAGAGTAAAAAGGCCAGACAGGTAGATACAAGAAGAGTGCGGATTGTATTCATGATGTAAAAGAAAAATAACGGAAAATAAGGGATGTGCTCAATTATGGACTGTACAGTGGAGCTTGTAATGTTGAGTGCTGCACATTCGGTTTAGTACAGTTCTGAATACTTGTAGTATGGGTGCGGTCATGACATCTGTGCTTTTCAGCATGATTATGCTTAATCAGAGAAGAGCCCAACAGTTTGTTGAAATGTCCGGAAACGGAGCTTGTTATGCGATACAACCTGTGGCTTCCACACTGTTTAAAAATTCAAATCAAAAATAGTATGTTAAATGATTACTATATGGTGTGAAAAAATAAGTTTATCCCGCTAGATGACCTGATATTGTAAAGCAGCAGATAGGAATGATCAGTACGTTTGTCAGAAAGATTTATAACGCGCTTTATTTTGTATTTTCAAGGCCTTAAAATCCTTGGCTCTGTAGAAAATTAGAGGGGCTGTATTCAATGGATAACGTCAGGAATCGTGTTTGGCAAGTTCCCGCTGCTGTTCGCATGGCTATTATCGTGGGGGGAATAGCTCTTGGGCTCAACGGCTGTTCAATGTTTTCATCTTCATCGTCCTCTGCTCCTAAACCAGCCTTACCGAATGAAATTACCTTTGAAGTGGCCAATAACGCCAATGTGGATGCCAAGGGACGTGCAGTTCCTATCCAGGTAAAGGTTTTTATTCTGAAATCCAGTGACAGCTTTGAAGCGAGTGATTTTTTCTCCTTACAAGACAAGGTTCAGCCCACGCTGGGGGCAGAGATGGTAGGTAATGATCAGCATGTGCTGCAGCCTGGTGAAAAATATACGATGAAATTGCAGGGAAATCCTGAAGCAAGAATGGTCGGGATTATTGCGGGTTACAGGGATTTGAATGCGAATCGCTGGCGACTGACAGTCCCGCTGCCTGATGAAAAGAAAATCAGCTGGTACAAGTTCTGGAAATCCTCACCGACTAAAATGGAGATGCGAATCTCTATCAAAAAAGGTGGGATTGAAGTTTTACCTACAGAAAATCCATGATGTGAACAACATAAGGTTTTTTGTTCATGACACTACACATGTTCCAAAACAGATAAATTTTCAACAAATACGATGGCATCTATAAACAAAGTCGTCTGGGCTGAAGGGATGTTTTTACGTCCTCAGCATTTCCAGCAGTTTGAACGTTATTTCGAACAATATGTTCATGCACGCGGCATGACATTGCAAAAATTCTTTCATGGATTTTTGTCACTTGAGTTGAATAAGGAAGCCTTAGGACTAGGAAAGGTTGGCTTGTCCAGTGCGCAAGGCGTGATGCCAGATGGAACCCCATTCTCCTTCTCGGCTGTCGATGCACCGCCCCCTGTTGAAATCCCGGAAACCGCCAGGAGTGTCAAGGTATTTCTGGCGATTCCTATGCAGCGCCCGGGGTCTGACGATATCGCTTTTGATGATATCCCTTCACTGGCTCGCTATCGTGCTTATGACGAAGAAGTACCCGATGTCAATGTAGTCTCTCAAGGCCCCGCTTTGGTGCAGCTCGGGCGTTTGCGCTTGCGGATGATGCTGGAAAGTGAGCTGTCTGGTGATTGGCTGACCCTGGGGGTCGTGAAAGTCATTGAACGCCGTACCGACAACTCATTGTTCCTGGATGACAAATATATTCCCCCTACTTTGTCTGTGGATGGAAATCCTATCCTTGCCGGTTACATTAAGGAGTTGCATGGGCTGCTGGATCAGCGTAGCGATTTCTTGAGTCAGGGCTTGGCTCAGCCTGGTCGGGGTGGGACATCTGAATTGAATAATTTTTTGCAGCTTGAGCTGGTCAACCGCTATATGGGGGTGACCTGGCACCTTCAGCATGCGGTTCAGCTTCATCCCGAACGCATGTTTCAGGAGTGGCTCAAACTGGCTTGCGATCTGACAACCTATACATCCAAAACGCGGCGTCCTGGAACGCTACCTATCTACGATCATGACAATCTGCAACAGTGCTATTTCGAGCTGATGGAAGAGTTGCGCCGCTCACTGTCTGCCGTCATTGATCGTAATGCCTTCCAGATACCTCTGCATGACCGTGGTCACGGTGTTCACGTGGGACAGATTCCAAGTGTCGAACTGTTGAATTCTGCTGGCTTTGTCGTGGCGGTGGGGGCTGATCTGCCTGCCGAACAGGTTCGGACGCTTTTCCCGACACAAGTCAAAATCGGGCCTGTCGAACGTATTCGGGATCTGGTGCAGTTGAACTTGCCAGGCGTTGCTGCCCAGCCTATGGCGGTTGCGCCCAGGCAAATCCCCTACAACTCGGGCTATTGCTACTTTCAACTGGATAAAGGTGGCGAGATGTGGAAGCAACTGACAAGAACGGGTGGTGTGGCTTTCCACTTGGCGGGAGACTTCCCTGGACTGACCATGGAGTTCTGGGCAATCAAGGGCTGATCAAACGTTCAAATCAGAATATGTTCGCAGGGGAAATTTTTATCTATTTCGGCATAAAGTTGTTCATACTTTTTGTTGGATAACGATAAGATGCCCCTTGATCAGATTTATTGGCCCTGACTGGGGCCGCGTATGATAGATGTGTTGTTTAGAGCACTTTGTAAATGATCTGCCGCGTTGTTGCAGCCGCTTGCTGTACTAAAGGTACTCTCTGCGCCTGGCGGCAAATCATTGGCAAGTGCTCTAGATTTTGATTTAAATAAATTTCAATTCATGGTGTTTTAATTTTTACTGTGGATTGTTTAATATAAATATGCTCGGGGTTTTATTTCCTACTTGATCTGGAATCGCAATGTTGGGATTCAATAAAAAAAACAGATTCAAGTTGGATTTCTACATGATGCATTTCAACCTCTTATTGATTGTGATGGCGACTGCCAGGCAGGAAAATTGAATGTCAGAGAATGATTCCTTTCCACCGCCACCCAACGGCCTTGATAATGGATTTGTATCGCCAGGGCCTGGTGCTGATGTGGCTTCGCCATTGGCGGGCAATGTTCGATCCACTGCGCCCATCAGTGCCGAGCGTCTGAGGCCAGACGAATATGTGATCAGTGGCAACAACCCATTGGTTGCTGCCGCGAATCCTTTACTGAATCTGATTCCCCAGATTCGTACCACCATCCATCATGACAATCCCGAGTCACTGCGTACCCAATTGATTGATGAAGTACGCCTGTTTGAGAGACGGGCGCAGCAAGCGGGCATTCCCAATGAAACCATCATTGGCGCACGTTACTGTTTGTGTACCGCATTGGATGAAGCTGCTGCACTGACTCCCTGGGGAGGGGCCAACGTTTGGACACGTCAGGGACTTTTAGTCACCTTTCATAAAGAAACTTTTGGCGGGGAAAAATTCTTCAAACTTCTGGCCAAGCTGTCGCAGGGAGCCAGAGCGCATATTGATTTGCTGGAAATGCTGTATTTCTGCCTCATGCTGGGTTTTGAAGGCCAGTACCGTGTCATGGATAACGGGCGTTCGCAACTGGAAACGCTCAAACAGCGTTTGCTGGGTATTTTGCGTGATACGCGTGGCGAATATGACAAAGAGCTTTCCCCTCACTGGAAAGATCCTCTGTCGCAAACACCTGTTCGGCGCATGTGGCTGCCTTTGTGGGCCTGTGCAGCCATCATGGCGCTGCTGATTGGCTTGCTGTATATGTTTTTGGGATGGAGTCTGGGAGGGCGTTCAGATCAGACCTTTGGTCTGATCAGTGAGCTGCATTTACCGCCCATGCCTGCAACGGCGACTCCTGTCCGACCCGTTACTCTGGATCGCTTGTCTCGCTTCCTTGAACCTGAAATTCGCGAAGGTCTGGTCAGCGTTCGTGATGAAGCCGATCGCAGCATTGTCATTATTCGCGGGGACGGGTTGTTCGAGTCGGGTTCGGCAACCATCAAGGATCGTTATATTTCAGTGATTTCCCGTGTGGCTGATGCCATGAATCAGGTCAATGGCAATATCCTGGTGAGTGGTTATACCGACAATGTGCCTATCCGGGGTGTTCGTTTCCAATCCAACTGGCATCTTTCGCAGGAGCGTGCAGACTCCATCAAGCGGATGCTGGAGTTACGCCTGACCCAGGCACACCGAGTCCGGGCAGAAGGGCGTGGAGAAGCCGATCCTGTCGCTCCTAACGATAGCCCGGCCAACAAAGCCTTGAATCGCCGCGTAGAAATCACTCTGCTGGTGGCACCCACTGTGACCCACAGTGAAGTCAATCAAAACAAAGGTGCTCAATGAATCCATTAATCAGTTTTTTTCTGAGCCGAGGGCTATGGAGTTTTACCGGGCTGATCGCCTTGTCCGTGTTGATCTGGATTGCTGGGCCGTTGATTTCAATTGGCAATACCCGTCCGCTGGAAAGCGAAACGACGCGGATTATTGTGATTGCCGTGCTGTTCAGCATCTGGCTGATCCGCATCATTTATCGCAAATGGCGCGAATCCAACCTGAACGCCAAGTTGCTGGATCACTTGCGCTCCTCTTCAGACAAAAAGAAAGAAAAAGGGAAAAAAGAGCCTGAGAATCCCGAAGTCGCTGAGTTGCAAAAGCGCTTTGACGATGGCATTGGCCTGCTAAAAAAAGCAAAGTTTGCCAGTAATGAAAAACGCTCTTTGCTTGAGCGTTTGATGAATCCGAAACAATATTTGTATCAACTGCCCTGGTATATCTTTATTGGTGCCCCTGGCTCAGGAAAGACCACAGCCTTAGTCAATTCCGGGCTTAACTTTCCATTGGCAGACCAGTTTGGAAAAGCCGCGATCCAAGGTGTTGGCGGGACGCGCAACTGCGACTGGTGGTTTACCAATGAGGCCGTCCTGCTGGATACCGCTGGCCGATATACCACTCAGGACAGCAACAAGACTGGCGATGAAAACGAGTGGAAAGGTTTTGTTAATCTGCTCCGCAAATTCCGTGGCCGTCAGCCGATTAATGGAGTGATTCTGACAGTCAGTGTGTCAGATCTGCTTTCTGCTTCGGATGCCGAGCGTGCACAGCATGCTGCAACCTTGCGCAAACGGTTGCAGGAGTTGCGTGAAGATCTGTCTATTGATTTTCCCGTGTATGTTCTGATTACCAAAACAGATTTGCTGGCGGGGTTTGAAGCCTATTTCGAATCCTATCGTCGTACTGAACGAACCCAGGTGTGGGGCTTTACTTTCCCGCTGGAGCAGACGCGGAAAGCAGAATTCAATCTGAATAATGCTTATCAGGAAGAATTCAAACTGCTATTGAGGCGGCTTTATGACGCAATGCCGGATATTCTGGCTATTGAGCCAGATGCTTCCCGTCGTGCGCTGGCCTATCTGCTGCCTCAACAGTTTGCTGGCATTGAAAGCGTGCTGGGACACTTTTTGTCTGATGTTTTTGGCACATCAAAGTTTGAGGAATCCCTGCTGCCTCGCGGTATCTATTTCACCAGTGGCACACAGGAAGGTGCTGTGTTTGATCAGGTCATGGGGCGCATCAAGCGTTACATGGGCGTAGAAAACAAAGCTGCGGCAGCACCACAAGTTGTTCCGGGCGGAGTACAAACAGGCAAGAGCTACTTTTTACATAATCTGCTGCAGGAGGTGGTGTTTAAAGAAGCGGGCTTGGCAGGGCGTAACCTGAAGTGGGAGAAACGTAGCCGGATACTTCATCTTGGGGGATATGCTGTCATTGGTTTGATTGGATTGGTGTGGATCGGTGGCCTGATATTCAGCTATTTCAACAACAGTGCATACCTGGAAGAAGTGGCAGGGAAAGTGCCTGCAGTTGAAAAAGAGGCGCGTGAATTCAAATGGACTGATTCCAGTGACTTTATGGATGTCACGCCATTTTTGGCTCGGGTGCTGGAGTTGCCGCGCAGTTCGAGTTTTGATATCAACCATCCGCCGTTCAATTATCAGTACGGGCTTTACCAGGGTGACAAGATGCGTTCTGCATCTACTGGAGTGTATCGCCGTTCGCTTGAAGGTGCCGTCCTGCCTTTGGTATCTCGTCGCATTGAGCGGATGTTACGCAGTGCTCCGGTGAGTGATCTGGAATATTCCTATGAGGCGCTCAAGGCCTATCTGATGCTGTATGACGCAGATCACTATGATCCGGACTTTATAGAGGCCTGGTTATTTGCGGACGTAGAGCAATCATTGCCACCTGACCTGACAGTAGAACAGAGAGAGCAGTTACGTTCCCATCTGCATACCCTGTTACATGACCGTATCATGGCATCGCCCTATCCGAAGGACGAACAACTGGTGAATGATGTCAGGAACCGACTCTCTAATTACACCCCTGCACAGCGTGCTTACAGTCGCTTGCGGCGTATCCTGTTGCGTTCAGAGCTCGAAGGTATCAGCGTAGTCAGCATGGCGGGGCCACAATCCATTTCCGTTTTTAAGCGGGCCAGTGGAAAACCTTTGACGGATGGTGTACCAGGGTTGTTTTCCTTTAGAGGATATTGGAATATTTTTAATAAACAGGTGGACAACGTGACCACCGAGTTGAGCAATGAAGATGTCTGGGTGCTGGATTTAAAGCGGACAGGCAAGATGCTTGATCTGACGGGAACGGCCAAAACCCAGTTTATCAATGATGTCAAACGCCAGTATTTTATGGACTACATCAAGGTCTGGGATGAATATCTGAAGGATATTCGTCTGGCGGGAACTGGTTCTGTGCTCAAAGATCTTGAAATGACTCGTACATTATCAGCGCCAGATTCGCCCCTGAAGAAACTGGCCCAAGGCATTATGAATGAGACATATCTGCTCCGTGAGGTGAAGGCGGCAGAAAAATCTTCGCTTTCTGAAATTGCCAGAAAGCAGGTCGATTCAGCGCAAGATCGTTTGACGCGTCTATTTGGCACGCCTGATGGTGCAACCAATAATAGTGCTCCACAAATCCGTCCAGAAATATTGGTGGATGATCATTTTCAGGATTTTCAGCGTATCACACAGAATAGTGGTCCAGGAACGCCAGCCCCCATTGATGGGGTATTACAGGTGTTGAATGAGTTGTATACCTATGTCAGTGCAGCAGACATGGCTATGCGAAGTGGTTATACGCCTCCTTCGTCGGATGTTGTAACACGCATGAATGCTGAAGCAGGGCGCATGCCAACACCGATTCGTGAGATGCTACAGACAGCAGCCACTAGTACAGGAACGCAGGTTGGCAAAACTCAACGCGAGGCGGTTGTGAGAGAAGCGGCCGCTGCGATCGGCCAGCCCTGCCAGCAGATCATTACTGGACGCTATCCTTTTGCACGGGGTTCTTCACGGGATGTAACGTTTGCAGATTTTTCCAGTATGTTTGCCCCAGGCGGGAAGATGGATGAGTTTTTCAAGACGAAGTTGCAGAACGAAGTCGATATTTCGGTTAATCCCTGGCGTTTTAAGGCCAGTGCTGATGGAAAGCCGGGAGAGGCTCATCCCATACTGAAAGCATTTCAGGATGCTGCAGTGATACGGGATATCTATTTTCCGGACGGCGGGCGTGCCCCCACCATGAATGTAGAAATCAAGCCACTGGAGATGGACCCCACTATTTCGCAGTTTATGCTGGATGTAGGAGGAGGGCAGATTGTGCGATATGCACATGGGCCTCAGGTTCCTGTTAATGTGAAGTGGCCCAGTGGGAGTAATCAGGTTCGTTTGCAATTGACGGTACAAAATGGGCCTGGTGGTGGTGTGACGACAGAAGGTCCTTGGGCGTTGAACCGCATGCTGGATCGAGCACAAGTCCGGCAGGGAAACGCCTCAGAAACATTGATTGCAACCTTTAATGTGGATGGCCGCAAGGTGGTGCTGGAAATTACCTCAAACAGTGCGCGAAATCCTTTCCGTCTGCCACAGATCGAAAGTTTTCGCTGTCCTGGCAATATAGGCTGATGACCATGAGTCCTACAAATGCACAGCAAGATTTGTTTGGTTGGTATGGGAAAATGCCCGCAGCAGGGGATTTTGTGCACCGTCGGGTGCCTCGTTCTCTCGTAGAGTGGTGGGATCGCTGGATGCAGGGTGGCATGGCGGCACTCAAGCATGCAGCTCCCGATATGATCACCCGCAGCTACACCGTAGCACCCATATGGAATTTTGTGATTCCCGCTACACTTGGGCTTGATTACATTCAGATGGGATGTCTTGCTCCAAGCTGTGACAGGGTAGGACGTTACTTTCCCGTTTGTGCTGTGCTCTACCTTTCTCCCGAAAAATATCATGCCCATATCCTTGAAACGTCTGGGGACTATTATTGGCGTGTAGGACATAGTCTGTTGGCCGCCATTCGTAACCGTTATGCAATCGATCATTTTGATCAGGAATTGATGCAGGCCTTTGCACAAATATCACTGACCTCACCTGTATCGGACAACGCAGGGGATGATATTTTATCGATCCTGGGAGACGGGGCTGCACCCATTGCGCAATATAACCGACCCGCATGGCCCGATCTGTCGATGTGCTTCAATCCTTCCGGGCATACCAGTTACTGGTGGACAAACCAGGCAGACGGCTCACCGCTTTATACCCATCTGCATGGTGGTGGTCTGAACAATACTTTATTTTCAAATCTGTTTGCCCCGTTACAGAAGGCCTGGGCTAATCGCCCAGTATCCTGAATATGCAAAAGAAAGGCGTTGAGCCATGTCTTCATCAATGAACTCTCATTCCGAAATCAATCAGGCGACAACCAGAAGCGATAGCAATCGCTTATTGCCGGGGACGCGGCTGGGAGAGTTCGAAATACGCGAAGTGCTGGGTGAAGGGGGCTTTGGTATTGTCTATCTGGCATTTGACCATTCACTGCATCGGACCGTTGCCATCAAAGAATATATGCCTGCCATGCTGGCGTTGCGTCATGGCAGTCACGGCGTGCATGTTCGTTCTGAGCGTTTTGTGGATACCTTCTCGGCAGGCTTGCGCTGTTTCGTGAATGAAGCACGCATGCTGGCGCAATTTAATCATCCCGCGCTGATCAAGGTGTATCGGTTCTGGGAAGAAAATGGCACAGCCTACATGGTCATGCCTTATTACGTTGGGCATACGCTCAAACTGATTCGCACCACACAGCCGGATCGTATCAACGAAGTCTGGCTGACCAAACTGCTCATGCCTCTGCTGGGCGCGCTAAATACCCTGCATGAAGCTAATTGTTTCCATCGCGATATCGCGCTGGATAACATCATGGTGCAAGAAGACAATACTCCCATACTGCTGGATTTTGGCGCAGCCAGAAAAATTATCGGTGATATGGTCGATGAAATGACCGTCATGCTTAAACCGGGCTATGCCCCCATTGAGCAATATACCGATGACCGGACTTTGCAGCAGGGTGCCTGGAGTGATCTTTATGCCTTGGGCGCTGTATTGCACACCCTGCTGGTGGGGGCTCCCCCCCCTTCTGCTGTGGTGCGCAGTATTCAAGATCAATACATACCATTGGCGTCACGAGAAGAACTCTCAAACTATTCCCCTCGGTTTTTAAAAGCGATTGATGCAGCGCTGCAATTACGACCGGAAGGCCGCCCGCAATCTGTAGAGGCGTTTGCACAGATGATAGGCATGCGTCATCATCCTAAAAAACCGGGGGTATATCAGTTAGAGGCCGCCACAGCACAAGAAATCGCGAAACAGCAGGCCATGGCAGTATCAATGGGAGTGTCCAAGCCCGCCTCTGTACCACTATCGTCATTTGTAACGCCTGTAGCTGTTACACCGCCGGTCGTTTCGTCGGCCTCTTCTCAAGTCAGTAACGAAGCGCCTAAACCAGAAAAGGAACGGATCATTTCCAAAGTAGAGGAACATCGCACCCCTCCAACACCCACTGTGGAAACTCCTCCTAATAAACCACCTGTCAAACAGCCTAAACCAATTGTCGAACCTGTAGACTTTGAGCCTGAAGAAGTTGCTGAACCAAAGAGTTCTTCGTCTACTTTGGGCGTGAAGATGATTTTTATGGTCGGGGGGGCGGCGTTATTTGTGTTGCTGGTGGTAGGGGCCACAATGTTTTACCTCAACAGAAAGCCTTCAGGTGTTTCTACTCCGCCTGTTATTGCAGAGGCATCCAATGCACTGCCAGAGAAAGGTGATGCTAAATTCGTTTTAGGGAATAACGACCCCCAAAAAGCAGGCCATGTTGATTCAGCAACACAAACAGATTCCTCAGGGGCGAATGTAACGATTTCTGATGGCCCCTCACCTGAAGATCATAGTTCCGATCAGTCAATTGCATGGACAGATCCACATACCAGCAATATTGGAATGACATCTGCTCCTCTGGTGGTGGAACCGAAGCAACCCACTCCGGATGAGCTGCGGGACGAGCAGGACTGGGGAATTGCCAAGACAGGAAATAGCGCTGATTCGTATCAGCTTTATGTAGATGTTCACTATGCAGATGGAAAGCATCTGCGAGAAGCGAAACGTTTGATTAAAATGCTCTCGAAGCCTGTTTCTCCCGCCACTGAAGGTTCCGGGACAGACAGTCCTCCACCGCTGCCTACGCAGACAATAGTACGTTTCAATATTCGGCCATGGGGAGATGTATATGTCGATGGAAGAAAAGTGGGCGTTACTCCACCTCTCAAAGAGTATAAAATCTCACCCGGGTCTCATCAGATTCTGATACGGAATGGTGATCTTCCACCTCATTACGCGCCAATTACAGTTAAGAAGGGAGATCAGATTAATGTTAGCCATTCGTTTGAGGGTATGTGATTCTAGAGTGTTTTCATGATGAGCTGTCCCTGGGCGCAGACAGTACAAAAAGTACGGCAAACGGCTGCAACAACGGGACAGCGTATCAGGCAAATGCTCTAATACATAGAACAGATAAATAAGGGGGAACTCTAGCTGAATGATGACTAGAGATGCTTGGTTATTCAGATAGGGAACTCCCTATACTTCTTCTCTCCTGATTAAGTAAAATGAATAAGCGATGAATGTTGCAGGGTGTTTTTTGTTATGGAGATTGAAGAATGGAGCGTAGGATTATTGTGGTGGGTGACAAGACTGATCATGGGGGTGTCGTGATAAGTGGATCCCCTACTCATACCATAGATGGCAAGCCCATTGCCCGCTTAGGCGATATAGTGGACTGCCCCGAAAAGTCGCATGGCAAGAATAGAATTATTGAGGGGCACCCGACTTTTATGGTCGATGATATTCCAGTTGCTCTTGAAGGACATAAGACAGAATGCGGTTGCAGGTTAATTGGAAGCATGGGGCCCACTGTCGGATAATTTATACCGACGAATTTGAGTGCCTCAATCGATTCCACAATCGGGTATCAGATGAGTTGGAGTGCATTTGTCATAATGTGCAGTCCGGCTGAGCAGCTAAAACTCTGCGAAAGTGGACTCAAATCTAACCCTCTCTACTACGGCCCCAAAATTAAAATATTTATTTATAAGGGATTCACATGCGTCTAGTATCATTTTTATGCGTTGCTGCATTGGCTATGTTGAGTGGATGTAGCTGGTTTCAGTCTTCAGAACCAGTACCTCAACAAACACAGGCAGAAAATAATTCCCCATCCAAACGACTACCCATCCGGCCACTGAATGTGACGACAAGCTGCAAATTTCAGGACGAAACGGGCTATCGTGGGCAGACGAGTCTTGAGGTGCGTGATGGTAAAGTATTGCGTATGCGCACTCTTATCAATGTGCCCAAAAAAGGGCGCTGTACATTCGATATGACAGGCATGAAACAGATCCAGGCCATGCCATCGATCGAGATGAAAAATGCTAAAAATAAATGTGTAGTTCGAATCTGGGAGCAGAATGACAACGTCACCATGTCAATGACAGATTGCTCCGCACGTTGCTCGCCACGCAAAGCTTTTGATTATGTCTGGCCAGTGATGATCAATTCAGCTTCGGGTGAGTGTTCCTGAGCAACTCCATATT
>JAAFCF010005799.1:0-23555 GCA_013389785.1 Helicorthomorpha holstii | reverse complement strand
TTTTTATTTCTTTTTTATTTTTTTATTTCTTTTTTATTTTTTTATTTCTTTTTTATTTTATTTTTTATTTTTTTATTTTCTTTTCTTTTTTTCTTTTGTTTTATTTTTCATTTATCTTTTTATTTCCGTTGCTCATTTGTTTTTTATTTCCGTTGCTAATTTCTGTTTTATGCTGCCAATTCTACCTAAATGCATGGGGGTGGAGCTTGTCTACCTACACTTTTAAGTTTTTCGATAATTTTTAAAATTATCGCAAAAACCCATGTTAAAAACTATCAACTCCGCCCCATGCTCCTCCCTTTTTTATTGCTTTTTCACCATTGGCCAGTTTTGAATTTTAAGCCATGTCATTGGCTAAATTCAAACTGCGCGCTGAAAGAGGGAACCCTGATTGGCCCGGCTGAACTCGTGCCTTTACTGATGTACAAACTTGCATTTTGCCATACGAGGCTTACGAAGCTTGTAAATCTGACATTTACAAAATTGCTTAAATACACGTGTAGACATAATTCCTTCAGCAGTTGATAAAACCTGTTTCAACTTGCAATTCAACACTTTTACGCATGCTTTCCATGAGTTTCAAACACATTTTTACGTGACTTTTTGAAATAGTTTGGTTTTCAAAATGATAGAAAATCCATAATTTTTGTCATAGACTTCCATGCTTTTCAGACCTTAAGCTAAGCCCTCTGAAACCTGATAATTTAACTTTAAGAAATCAATGTTACTTCGCTGGTAATGTTTCAATTTTGTCACATTGGTGTATACCAATGTAGTCATCTAAATGGATGAAATTAATGCCTAATAAGGCTGTAATCGGTCCCAGTGACCGTATTTCATAAATGGACGTAAGGTCCTCAATGGCTTCTTTGTTTGCTTTTGATGAAGGGCCAAAAACACCGATGTCATTTACATAAACGGTCATAATAATATTATTCCATTTTAAGTGGACACATGTGGAGCCATCCAAGCATCTATAACCAGCATTTGTAAGAGCATGGTCCAAATGGTGGAACTATTGCATGCCAGATTGATGGAGGCCGTACAGTGCTTTCTTCAATCTTCATGCAGTGCCTATATTTTCATACCCCATTGGAGGATTCATTAAAATTTTGTGTTAAAGCTCTCCATCGAGATAAGCCCCAGTGATGTCCACCTGATGATGATGCCATTCATAACGTCCAACTAATAAACATAAACAAAGATGTATTATAGTAAAATTGACAACTGGGGAGTAAATTATATCATAGTCGATTCCGGCCCTTTGCCTGTGGCCACCTGCCACAAGACGGGCCAGAAATCTAGTTACAAACCCTTGTGAGTTTGCTTTAATGGCGTAGACCCAATGATTAGGCAACAGTTTCTGGTGTGATTTAGGTTTTACAACCTCCCAAACATCACGTTGTAACATCATATGCACTTCCTCATCTATGGCCATTGTCCATTTGTGGGCATACAGTGATTCCATGGCTTCTTTATAACTTTGTGGAAGTGGAATGTTTTTAGTGACTAGTCATGCCGTTGCAGCAACTGCTTTACCCATGTTCAAGTTTTTGAAGAGAGTTGCTAGGGCTTGCTCACCCTGAGAGCTGTCGCTTGCAGTCAAATCTACTTTTTTACCTGAAAATGCATTAGAAACATCAACATTAACATTAAGTACATTTGCAATTGGTTCAATAGCGACACTGGTCTTCGTTGTTTCTTTGCTGGTTTCAATGCTTTTCTTATTTGTTTGTACTTTCGGTACGGCTTCTGCTGTGGCTCTGGTCTTCTCCATCTGTTTCATCATCATCATCGCTGTCATTTTCTTCATCATCATCGCCAAAGATAAATTGGTAAGTTACAGCTGGTGGTAGTGGCATTTTGGCAGTTGTATTTTCCCCTTCAGTCGGTGGTAGCTCGTAGTCTTTTGGGGCTTCCATCGGCGAATCGTTTTTGTTGAAGGAAACACTTTTGTTTTCAACAATGCGATTTTGTTGGGGCAGCCAAATACGATAGCCAGGAACACTCCTGGCGTAGCCAACCATGACACCTTCAATGGCTTTTGGCTCTAGTTTGTTGCGTTTTTGCGCGGGGACATGGCCCCATGCCGGACATCCAAATGTCCGCAGGTACTTAATGTTCGGCTTGGTCCCTGTCCACATTTCCATTGGAGTTTGGCCATTTAACTTACGATGGCCAATGTGGTTGTACAGGTAGCAGCTCGTGTCCGCTGCTTCAAGCCAAAATTCCGCACTTAACTTACTGTCAAACAGTAGGGCCCTAGTCTTTTCAACTAGGGACCTGTTAAAACGTTCAGCAATACCGTTCTGCTTTGGCTGATACATTTCAGTTCGTTGATGCACAATGCTTAGGTTGCTGAGGAAAGCCGACAGTTCTTTGTTGCAATACTCTAGGCCATTGTTCTTAGGGCACATAAACAGTTGATCGTTCATTAGTCAAAATATAGTTTTTGACTATAGGGCCGATGTTCATTTTACTCTTACATGCCTAAATACGAGCCCTGCACGTAAAATTGTCCACAAAAGTTACAATATAGCATTCACCATTTAAATCGTTAATTAGTGCAGGGCCCCAGCAGTCTGAGTGTATTAATTCAAATTTCCAGGTGCTTTGCTTGTGGTCAATTGTAGGGCCTTTTGAGGCTGTTGATTTTGCGTGTACACAAACATCACAAAATTTTGAATTGAAGTAGACATGTTTAGGCAGTCCAATGATTGCATTGTCTGCAATTATCTTTTTCAATACTGAGTCACTAGGAGACCCAATTTTCAATATAGAGTCGCGAGGTCAATGACTCTGTGCACGCTTTCACTGTTGTAATTTGCACTTTTATCGTAAAGGGGCGTTGCAGGCAGAATATAGAAAGATTTGACTAAGAAGACCCTTACTATTTTTTGATGTTTTTCTTTCTAATTGAATAGTATTTGTCCTTAAGGTGTTGTAGTAGGCCCTGTTTTGCAATTCACGTACCGCTGATTAAATTAACACGGGCCGCTGGTGTATATCTAATGTCTCTTAATACTATTTCATTTCCACTGTTGCACATTAATCTAATGTCTCTTACATCTAAAATTGGTATGGAGTCGCCTTCTCCAGTGGTTTCCGCTGCAGAATTCAAAGAACTAAAGTTAATAAACCATGCCCGATTGAAACTAAAGTGGCTTGTTGCACCACTGTCTAATGTCTAATAACTGGTTTCACAAACATTTGCGTTTCCGCTAAATAAACATGTTTGTTTGCTTACATTGGCATCAGAAAGGTCCTTTGTATGGAAATTATATTGATTTCCATCACCTCCATTGCTTTTGGCGTTTTTCTTTTTGTTATTATTGTTGTTGGGGCAATTCGGCAAATGTCCTTTGTCATTTCCATAGGTCATCTGCAATTTGCACTCGTTGCATAAGCATAAGCATAAGCACTCGTTGGCATAATGACCCATTTTCTTACAGTTGTAACACTTGATTTTACGTTTGTCAGTTTTAGTCTTTCTGGTTGCACTGGAAGTGTTCATTTGTTGTTTAGTGTTCTTTGCATTTTTACCTTTTGAAGACTGTCCACAGCCTTTGCCTTTCTTTTGCTTTTGGCCATGGTACGTATGATAAACATTGGAGCCATCACCATTGGCTCCATTGGAGTAACGTACACGTACATCTTCCGCGGTAAGTTCTTGGACCACCTTTTCAACAGTAAACTCGTCTCTTGGCATGTTGAATAGCCTGGAGGCGATGATGGCGTATTGTTTTAGAAGGGACACTATCAAAAAATAACCAAGGAACCGTTCATCCAGGTTATATCCGGCCTCTTTAAGTTTAGTGTTCTTATTGGTTAGGCACATCATAAAAGTTTGTAATTGTTCACCTGGTAGATGCTTAATGTTCACTAATTCTTTTAGTAAACAAGCTTCTCTGGCCATTACTTTCGGCTCGTATAGCACGTTCAAATGGTCCCAGGCTTCTTTGGCATTTCCAATGCCACACAAACTTTTCTTAATGTCATCGGAGACATGAAGATAAATAAGCCCAAAGGCTTTGCCGTTTTTCTTGTTAAAACGTTCTTTATCTTCTTCTGTAGCTGTTTCCGGTAATAGTCTGTGATTTCCGTCCACATAATTCCAAACCGTTTTGGACAACAGGTACATCTCCATACTCGTGCGCCACATATTATAATTTTTATAAGTTAACTCCTGCACATACCACTTAGAGCCCTTTCCATTGCTCTTTTTTGCAATTTACATTGATTTCTGACTTTTATGTGACTTTTTGAAAAAGTTTGGTTTTCAAAACAATAGAAAATCCATAATTTTTACCATAGAATTCCATGCTTTCCTGAATTTAAGCTCAGCCCTCTGAAACCTGATAATTTAACGATAAGAAATCAATGTAAATGCATGTTTTAACATCATCTCTATGTAAGTAGATATGATATACAAACATGCATTTTGCCATACGAAGCTTAAGAAGCTCGTAAATCTGACGTTTACAAAATTGCTTAAATACACGAGTGGACGTAATCCCTTCAGCAGTTGATAAAACCTGTTTCAACTTGCATTTCAACATTCTGACGCATGTTTTGAATGTGTTTAAAACACAATTTGACGTGATATTTTGAAAATTTTTGGTTTGCAAAACGATAGAAAATCAATGATTTTTCCCATAGACTTCCATGCTTTTCTGGCTTTAAGCTCAGTTTTCTGAAACCTAATAATTTAACTTTAAGAAATCAATGTAAATGCATGTTTGAACATCATCTCTACATAAGTAGATATGATGTACAAAAATACATTTTGCCATATGAGGCTTAAGAAGCTCGTAAATCTGACGTTTACAAAATTGCTTAAATACACAAGTGGACGTAATCCCTTCTGCAGTTGATAAAACCTGTTTCAACTTGCAATTCATCATTCAATATTGCAATTCAACACTTTTACGCATGCTTTGCAAGAGTTTAAAACACATTTTTAAGTGACTTTTTGAAAAAGTTTGGTTGTCAAAACGATAGAAAATCCATGATTTTTCTTATAGACTTCCATGCTTTTCTGACTTTAAGCTCAGCTCTCTGAAACCTGATAATTTAACTTTAAGAAATCAATGTAAATGCATGTTTGAACATCATCTCTACGTAAGTAGAAATGATGTACAAACATGCATTTTGCCATACAAGGCTTACGAAGCTTGTAAATCTGACGTTTACAAAATTGCTTAAATACACGTGTGGACATAATCCTTTCAGCAGTTGATAAAATATGTTTCAACTTGCATTTCAACATTCTGACGCATGTTTTGAATGTGTTTAAAACACAATTTGATGTGATATTTTAAAAATTTTTGGTTTTTAAAACAAAGTTCATGATTTTTCCCTTAGACTTAAATGCTTTTCTGGCTTTAAAAGAATGGTATAAGCAGCAGACGCATAATATTTTTGATTTTAAGAAGAAGCTTAAAGAATATTGTTTATCGGGTGTGGTGATTTTGATTCAGGCCTGTAATGAATTTTGGCGTATGACTTGTGAAATGTTTGACATGGATCCGTTTTGCATGCTGTGACTTTGCCATCATATTGTCAAAAAGTTTATTTGGCTCACTATATGCCTTTAAATAGCATTGGTATAATACCACCTTTTACCGGTTATTATTCTTCTAAAAAACGCTACAGTGAAAAGGCAATTAAGTGGTTAGAATGGATTGGTCAATCTAAAGAAATTGACGTACAACATGCTTTAAATGGAGGTGAAAAATGTTTTGGTAAGATGTATCTGGATAGGTGGGATATAAAAATGATGTGGTGTATGAATTTATGGGTTGTTATTTTCATAGTTGCCCCTGCTGTTTTAAACCTGACACTTTTAATCGAGTGAATAATTGTACTATGCAACAGTTATTTAACAGAACCATTGCACGAGTGGAAAATTAAAAAATAATTATTCAAATGTTATTAAAGTTATAGTGATAAAATGGGAATGCGAGTTGGAGGGTGAAATTAAAATCAATTTACACATGCAGCAGTTTTTTCTGAATAATTACTGTACCATAACTGGACCTTTAATACCAATACACGGATTTTATGGAGGACGCACAGCTCCTACTCACTTATACTATAACACAAAAAACGGGGCACGAATAATGTATGTGGATTATGTTAGTTTATATTCTACCGTTAACAAGTATGATGTCATGCCAGTAGGTCATCTAAAGATTTTGCATCCAGCTGTTTACGATGGGGGTGGCAAATATTTTGGTATGGTAAAGTGTGTGGTGGTTCCACCTAGCAAATTGTATCATCCTGTGCTACCTTATAGGTGTAAAAATAAGCTGATGTTTCCTCTGTGCAAATCGTGTAGTATTCAAAATCCCTTAGACGGTAAATGTACGCATTCTCATTTTTCTAGAGCCATAACTGGCATGTGGACTACAGTAGAAGTAGATCATGCAGTTAAACGCGGATATCAGGTGATTAAAGTTTATGAAGTTTGGCACTATGAAAAGCGAATAAAGGGTTTGTTTGCTGATTATGTTAATGCTCTGCTACAAATTAAGCAAGAGTCTTCAGGCTGACCTGCTTGAGTGCGCAGTGACAAAGATAAATTAAAATATATGACTAATTATCAGCAGGGGGAGGGTATATTGCTTGAAATTGTGGAAAATAATGTAGGCAAAAGAGCCATAGCAAAAGTTTGTTTAAATTCATTGTGGGGAAAATTTGCTCAGCGAGAAGATTTACCGGTTACCAAGGTGATCAGCACCTATAGGGAGTTAGTTGACCTTTTAAATAGTGATGATAAAGTAGTGAATGATGCCAAGATAGTGAATGAAAATAAAATGCTGGTGACCTATAAACCTTTGGTAAAAGTGTCGGGAGTGTTGGGTAAAACTTATTTGATTATTGCAGCATATACTACTGCTTGTGCTAGATTAAGGTTGCAAACTTGGTTGGATTTAGTGGGTGAAAATTCATTGTACATGGATAGCGATAGTTTATTATATGTTGTGCTGACAGGAAGTCAAGATCCTTTAAAGGGTATGATGGGTGAAAATTTGGGTCAATTAACAGATGCAATTGGTAGTAAATATGCTCATGAAAAAGAGGAAGTGTTTATATAACAGATTTTGTATGTGGAGGACCAAAAAATTATGGTTATAAATTAAGTAATGGAGAGGAAGCATGGAAGGTGAGAGGTATAAACATGAACTTTAATACTAATATTTTTATTAATTATCAGGTTATTAAAAGTATGGTATGTCAAAAAATAACATCTCCATTGGTTGACAATAGTACTGATAATTCTTTAGTAAACAAAGTAAAAGTTCAGCAGTATAATATTAAAAGATGCAAATATACTGGTAATTTAAAAAGTCAAGTATGCGATAAAACATATCAAATTGTATTTGATAAGGCCTATGTGGATAACCAATTAAAAGCTTGGCTAAAAAGAATATTGGATAGTCGTAAACAGGAGTAAAAGTGGAGTTTGCAATATTACAATAGCAGTAAACCTTATAGTTTAGAATAAATTCAGAGGTTTCAAAAATATATAGGTCAAGCAAATACACCACAGTTTCAACGCTGGGAAGGTAAACAATATCCTTATAGTTTGTTAAGACAAGTAAAACATAAATTTACTCGTAGTAAGACTTACTCACTAGGCATTGATAATTTATGGCAAGCTGACATTTTGGATGTGCAAGCCTATTCATCATACAACGATAAATTTAGATATATTTTGACAGTCATTGACATTTTTAGCAAGTATGCCTGGGTACGCCCATTACTAACTAAAAGTGCGGCAGAAGTTAGTAAAAATATAAGGGATATTTTTCATGCCAACAATAATGCTCCAGCTAATTTTCATACCGATCAAGGCAAAGAGTTTGAAAATGCTTAAGTACGCAAATTAATGCATGATTATCAAGTAAATTTTTATACCTCGGTTAGTGACAGAAAAGCCACAGTAGTGGAACGGTTTAATCGTACATTAAGAATGAAACTTCAAATGTTGGCTAGGAAAAGAAATATCTATCATTATTTGGAAAATTTACAAAAGGTTATAATAGCACTCCATCACGGGTAACTGGTTTAGCACTGATACACATAGGACCACAAAATGAGACACATGTTTACGAAACATTGTACAGTATAAATCATTATAAAAATAAGGCTAAAAAACCTGCTTATAAAATAGGGGATAGCATACGTCTATCTAGTTGGAACAGCATATTTGATAAAGAAGCTGATAGTCCTAAATGGACAGAGGAAATATTTACCATTTATCAAGTTCTTTTGAGACATCCTTACCCTGTGTACAAAGTGATTGACAGTCAAGGTGAACAAATTCAGGAGATATATTACAAAGCTGAATTACAAAAAGTAATAAAGCCTTCCGTTAAAACGTATTTTAAAATTGAAAAAATATTTAGTAAAAAGTTGGTAAACAAACGAAATATCTGGTGAAATGGTGGGGTTATCCTAGTAAAATGAATAGTTGGGTATCTGAAAAGAATGTAAAAAATATATAAAAACAAATTGGGGAGGATAAAAATAATCATTAATGAATAGCCATGCTTGTTATTACAATCATTATCATCATTATCAAATAAAATAATAAATTTTAATAATGGCTTTAAAAGAAGTTACTAGTCAAAATGGTTTTTATATTACTTTAACTTCCAGTGCATCTGTAGCTTATTATCCTCGCAATAAAGCAGGTTCTTTTACTGTATAGTTGGCCTACAGCAGTGTTCCCCAACCTTTTAGTCACCAAGGACCGGTAAACTAGGGAAAACTTTTCCTGCAGACCGTTCAGTATTTTATAATCTGCATTCTGGTTTTTTTAGTATTACGATTTCAAAATTATCGATTATATCGTGAAAAACATTTTCTTTTGGGGACCGGTAGCATTTGCTCCGCGGACCGGTACCGGTCCATAGAGGGGAGGTTGGGGACCAAGGGCCATCAGTATTAAACTGGGTTCTACAAATTGGGAAGTTGGATTAGTGGATATTAAATTTTCTCATCGTTGGGAAAATATCACTTCCGATAGCAACTATCTTAACTATGGATTTTCACTGCAAGTCTCCTACGTTCCTATTATGTTTGTGATGCCAGGTAAAAAACCTATATCATTTTCGGACATACTTAATTATTTCAACAAGGATGATTCATGGAAAACAGATGTTCATCTTAAAGTGAAGTTTATTGAAATAACATTAGAAGAACAAACCTACCATTACTGTCACATTTATACTAAACGTCAACATTTGAAAAATCCTACTGGTAATTATGATAGTGCTGAAATTCTAGTAGATGTAATCAATGACATTTTGTGGAAAGATATGGCAAATATCATTGATAATATTAATTGTGAAATTCCAGATTTTAAATTTAAAATGCATAAAATGTCTGATGATAAAAATGGTCGATTTTACAATCAAATTTTAATGCTAATTTATGATGCACAATTAGGACAGGTTATTGCTGAATCTTCTATAAATACTGGTAAAATATTTTTTGAAACCGATTTAACTAGTATTTTGGGTTTCACATCGGAGAAAAATTTAAAAGATGACAATTATTTAAATAAAGATGTGATGATGACAGATGAGGAAGCGAATGATTTTAAATAAAATAGTTTTGAGTGATGGAAAGTAAGAGCTCTATTTCCTCCACGCTTACAAGAAACAGCAATATTTGTGTATACAGATATTATTCAACACCAATATATGGGTGATATGCAGGCTCCATTATTGCAAATTGTGCCTATAAATATGCAACGTCAAAATAATTTTGTTCATTTTCTATATAATCAATCGCAGTATGTACCCGTATGTTTGGACACTTTCCAGACTATAAAAATTGATATAAGAACTTACTTTGGCACATTGTTTAATTTTGAAGATGGAGATACTCATCTTAAACTACATTTTAGACCCATTATAGTTACTAGATAAAAAAAGAGACATGATTATTTGATATGGTATTGTAATATAGGGGAGTGTGAATATAAAAAATGGCTATAAAAAACATGCTATGGTGGAAAGTGATAATGATAATATATTATTATGCTATTATATGAAGCAATGCCATCAACATCAGCGAGGTTGGGGCAATCAAAGGCCTGCATTGTATGCTGGATTACGTTTTCAATGAGGACGAGGATTAGGAAGTTTTTTTTCCAATATTTTTAGATGGATTAAACCTTTAGTAAAACCTGTCGTTAGAACAGTGGGTAAGGAGTAAGGCAGAGCTAGTATTAACACTTTAGAAAGTATTATTGATGGTAGAAATGTTAAAGAAGCCGGAAAACAACACTTTAAAAAAGCTGGTTCAGCTTTAGTTGGACGTGCTATAAATGCTACGGGATGCAAATTTACGGGAGGTAATAGCGGTTTACCTTTGGGAATACTATTAGGAGGTATGGAAAATTTAGCTAATATGCAATTCAGAGGTATAAAAAGCTATCATCCACATACAGTAGTTAAATCATTGATTTAACTACTGTATGTGGATGATCGCCATTCTGCTTTAAATAAAATTCAGCATAAAGTAAAAGACATTATAAAAAGACTAAAAAAAGGCACATAATCTCATAAAACAGTATATCTTTGGACCCATCAGACGTAATAGAAGTGCTAAAGTCATTACTCCATATTATTAATAATAACAATAATAATAATCATCATGCCACCTAAAAAAACGTGGCGGTGATATTGATGAGCTGTTGTCAGAAGCATCATTTAATAAAAAATCAAAGGTAGTTCTCTACAATTCTATATTGGAATTATTTGATGAAGAAGAGATTAGTTTAAATCAGGAATATCGTGAAATTGAGGAAAGAATAGAAGTTGAATTGTTACCTCAAGCTCCACCCCTAAACTTGTCTACCATAGAATTTTTTATTCCAGTTGATGTGGATTAAAACCTTGTTTGCGTATTAAAGGGCGCGTGGTTAGATCTGATGGCAATGATTTGGATGATACTGATGTGGTAACCCCTACCAATAACTTTGGATCTAGCTTATTTAGTCAAGTGGAATTATTTATTAACGGTACTCTTGTTACCAGCACCTCTAATTTGTACCTTTACCAGTGTTATTTTGAAAATTTATTAAATTTTGACGATGAATTGCTAAAAACTAAAGATTTATTGCAAGGTTTTTTACCCAATACTGAGGGGGTAAATGATATATATGCACCTAATGTGGATGGATGTACTACAGCTACGAAAATTTTGAATACAACAGTAGCCAAATCACAAACATATAATTTGGTAGTACCTCTACATTTTGATTTATCACGTTGTGCCAAATTATTACCCAATTTAATTCAAATTTGTTTAAAATTGACACGCAATAAACCTGAATTTTATCTAAACTATGATTCAACAAAAAATTTTTATAAATTCAAAATTGAAGATATTGTTCTGTTATTCAATAAATACAAATTGAACGAAATGGTGCTGTACAAATATGCCTGTCTGTTTGAATCGCAAACTGGACTGGGACGTTTTAGTTTTACTTTTCCAGATATTTGTTTAGGTTCTCACCCATTACCTAAAGATTCGTTGTCTCTTGTTTAGAATGACCCGTTTAATATTATAGTTCCGTACAGATTAGTATGTGTTTTTGTGACCCATGAAGCTTACAACGGGGCATCAGAAAAAAATCCCTTTTACTTTCAACACTGTCACTTAAAAATTCTCAACGTTACCATTAATAGTCGTCCAACTCAGTGTGGCACCAAAAATTTAGATTTTGCTGGCGATGATGCTATCGATGGATACTTGTCAATTTTAAATAATGTAGACCCTGGTACAGCTTCCTGTCCTGCTCCACTTATTACCCAAAAAAATTATGCTAAAGGTTATACAGTAATCGTTTTTGATTTTACTGATAATAATGCTGGCAGTGATCTAACCCAACCTAACCAATTGGGCGTCTTAAAATTAAGCGGACATTTTACTATTAAATTACCGGAGAACATGCAAATAATATATTATGGAGTATTTAGACAAAAAATGTATATTGATCAAAGTCGTCAAGTTAGCTTAATTACTTCTAACGGCTAAAAAAATTCATATTTTTGAAATATAATGGATAATGTTACTCTAGAATCTAGATAAATGCATGCATAAAATACTGCGCTCTACCCTAGGTAAAGGTTGTTTTTTGGGAGTACTACCAGCTAACCATTTAATGTGTGTAGATCAACCTTTCAAGGGTATGAGCCTAATTTTAAATACAGATGAAGATGATAGAAAAGGTCAACATTGGGTTTGCTTTTACGTAAACGAAGATATGCAAGGAGAATTTTTTGACTCTTTTGAAAATGAACCGCACTTTTATCATGATTATTGGCAACAATGGTTTCACAATTATTTTTCAAAACTTTTTATTAATCCTAACATTTTACAGAGTCCCATAAGTTTTACTTGTGGAGTGCATTGTCTATTTTATTTATTTCAACGTTATAGAAAAATTTCTTCCTCTCATATTTTAAGCCAAATGTATGCTAAAAATTTATTATTTAACGATAAATTAGTTATGAAAACTATGCTAAAGAATTATTTGCCCCAAGAAAAGTTTAAATTTATTAGTCTGTTTATTTTTAAACAAATTTGTACATGCTATAAAAATGGTTCATTTTGTAATAAATCAAAAATGAAATAGCACCTTATAATTTTATATTATTTTAATTTCAATCGTTGTTCTATATATTTTTTATTTCTACTTATCGCCTTACTGATGCCATTTTTTCATTTAACTTTGTAATACTATATTTTAAAAGCTTATGATTTTTTTACCCTATTGTAATACAATAAAATGTTTTTTTGTAAAATAAAAAAATGTACACAAATATGTTAGTTTTTATTTAAAAAGTTTTTAATTAAAGATTAAAAATGTGTACAAGAGTTAATGAATTCGGAAATATTATAGTGGTTATTTGACACTACTTTGTAAAACTATTCTTTAAGCCGTTAAAAAAAGAGGGGAAAAAAGCGAAAAATAAGCTAATTATTACCCCCAAATTTTTAAAATAAAAAGACCCATTGCACTAACATTTATTATACATTTAATTGCGAAAAATTGAACAGTTAACATCACATTAAAAAAATAATTAAATATAATTTGTTTTTACAACATACATTCTTCAGCAATGGAGGTGAATTGTCAGTTCCTGATCCTGCTGGATCAAAGCATCGAAACGTAAATATGCAGGTGAATATAATACCATCCAGCATGCCGGCTAGTTAAACTTACAAGCCCATCACCAATGCTGAAGGACAACTGGCTGGCTGGAAAATGTTTGGTTTTAACTGTGGCCTGAGAATATACACCTACCAACAGCGCAAATTTTTGGAATTGAGAGCATTAGATCGAATCTATAATGCGGCCACCAGAAATGGTGACGTTCTAGTAAGGCAAGCTGGCTACTGCACTGGGATGAATTTCACGCAAGAGAGCTGGCTACAGTTAAAGCAATTGATTCCAGTTATACAGGGTGATCAAATAATTTAGGTACCCCATACATGGCGCCTCTAGTGGCAAATTAAAAAGTACGATTTTGGCTGTTGTGTAAAACAGTCTTGAATGACCTCCAATAATTGACAAATGAGTTGTTCAGAAGCAAAGTGAATTTAGTCACATTTGCCCTTAGACCACTACAGAATCGTCGATAGCTTTGGTAAGTCATATAGCGCCCTCTAAGAGTCATTGAGTACCTTTTCATTTCCATTTTTTTATCATTAGCTCATAGAAGGTGCTATTTGACCTGTCAAAGCTATTGACAATTCTGTAGTGGTCTAAGTGCAAATGTGACTGAATTGCCTTTGCTTCTGAACAACTCAAATATTCAAATTTAAAGGACATAGTTCAATCCACATTAATTTATTTGACATACCAGGTATTGAAAAATCGCCAGAAGAAAAATTTCATTATTTAATTAAACAATTTAAAATCTAAAAATTACTGTATGCTTATAATTTATAAAACAACCAATTTAAAAAACTAAACTGTGTTTACAATTATTTAATTGATATCTTTGCCAATTTTATCTTAGATTTAATTGTTTTTGTTTGACAAAAGTTCATGTTTTTATTTTTTAATTGTGCTGTGTATGATTAATATTATTGTTTATTTAAAAATAGAACAGAAAATGAAATAAAAAGCTTATTATTAAATGAGAAATTTTTATTTCTGATTTTTTATTTTTATATACGGCATAGTTAAAAAAAAACTTTTGTCAAAAAAAAAACAAATGAAGCAACTTAAAATCAGCAAAAATATCAATTAAATAATTATAAAAGTAATTGTAAACACAGTTAATTATTTTTTAACAAAAAGTTGGATTTATTATTCAATTGTAAAGATTATTTTTAAGTTTCAAATGGTTTATTTATAAAGAACATTTTTCCTCTGGCGATTTTCCAATACTAGTACTGTATGTAAAATAAATTAATGTGAATCAAACTATGTCATTTAAATTTGAATATTTGTCATTTTTATTTAATGGCTTTGAAGGCCATTCAATGCTGTTTTACTCAACAACAAAAATCAAACTTTTTTAATTGGCCACTAGAGGTGCCACCATGGGGTATCTAAATTATCTGATCACCCTGTAGATCAGGCATTTGCCATGCTTGATTTAAACAAAAACGGACCATGTACGACAAAAGCCATGGAATTTATTTTTAATAACGGTTCTCATATACAGGAAGATGAAGTAACCGAAGAATTGTTGATGGTTCAACAAAAAACAGCAGCCGCCACCTCCCCAAGCTATACGTTATCATCATTGTGCACCAACATGTGCATACCTATGCAAAAAATTTAAAATTGTCACCAACTGCTCAAACTATAGTAGCAGGTAATTCTGATAATGGTATATTTACCAAATGCAATAGATCACTATCGGTTGCACGAGTTAAACCTTATACAGCGTGAACAAAAAGTCTGTCCCCCCTCTTAACTTTTTAAATAAGTAAAATTTTAAAAATTGGCTAATGGGAGCAAATAGGAACTATGTAGGTCTCCATCCAATGGTGATCATTAAATATCTGTGAACGTGTAATTTATGCCTTGTTTCAACATTAGTTTTTAAATAAAAAGCAATACGCCAATTTTAGTCAATCACAAAGTTGTGCGGAACTACAAATGAGAAAGTTTGATAACAAGTACATCCATTTCGGACAAACGGTTCACCCACAAAATGCAAAAATGTGAATTAATTTTGGCTTAAAATTGATCCTCTTGGTCATTGTTTTAGTTGGATATCTGACCCTCTTAACCCACAACTAACCCCATCTAGTGTTAATTAAAAATATCGATTTTTAAGTAAAGCAGTCTTGAATGGCCTTCAAATTTATTTGAAGAAAAAAGAGATAAATATTGAAATTTAAATTATAAAGTTTTCAAAAATCCTTTTAGTTTATAAAATTAACCAAAGGAATTTTGTTCATTTTTAATAAAACAATTTTAAATCTGGAAGTTATCAACAAAATTAATTCTTAAAAAATATGATATTTATCACACAATTTCATTGATATTTTTGCCAATTTTAACTTTTGATTTGATTTTAACAAAACTTGTTTTAATTAAGCTGCACATGAATAATTTTGTTGTTTATTTTGAAATAAACCAGAAAATAAAATGAAAAGTATCTTATTATTAAATTAAATTAGGTATTTTTTAATTTTTAAACTAAACAAATTTTTGCAAATTTTTAAAATGTTTGTTTTTAGCTAACCAACAAGCTTCAATCCTATTGTTTTTATTATTAAAACCAAATAAAAAAGTTAAATTTGTCAATTTTGGTAATATTATAGGTGACATCTAAATTTAAAATTGTTTTATTGAAAATAAACAAAATTCCTTTGGCTATTTTTGAAAACTAAAATGACAAAGACTAAAAGGATTTTTTGCGAACTTTATAATTTAAATTTCATTATTTATCTTTTTTTCTTCAAATGAATTTGAAGGCCATCCAAGACTGTTTTACTTAAAAATTGAAATTTTTAAATTTACACTAGATGGGGTTAGTGATGAATTAGGAGGTTCAGATATTCAACTAAAATAAACAACAAGAGGGCCAATTTTGAGCCAAAATTAATGCACTTTTTTGCATTTTTTGGGTGAACCGTTTGTCCAAAATGGACGTACTTGTTATCAAACTTTCTCATTTTTGGTTCCGCACAACTTTGTGATTGACTAAAATGGCGTATCACTTTTTATTTAAAAAATAATGTTGACAAAAGGCATAAATTACAAGTTCACAGATATTTAATGATCACCAGTGGATGGAGACCTACATAGTTCCTATTGGCTCCCATTAGCCAATTTTTAAAAGTTTACTTATTTAAAAATTTAAGTGGGGGACAGACTTTTTGTTCACGCTGTATTATACCTAAATCTCCGAAAATCACTACCAACATTGTAGGTGGTGGCGGTGGTAGTTATGGTGTTACTACCACTGATAGTATAGTGCTTAATCGTCGAACACCGGAAATCATTACAATCGATGATTAAAAAAATTAAAATTTTATTATATTTGTAAAATGCTAAAAAAATAAAAAATATTACATTTCAAACATGTTGTTGTTGGTTTTGTTTATGCAATTAAATAAATAGTGGTAATATATTAGTTTAGTTTAAAAGTTGAAGGAAATATCACTTTTTCTCTTAACCATAGCTTTTATTTATTTTAAAAGAAATTAAAAAACAAAAATGTTTTACATTTTAAATTCAACTTACCAGCTTAAATTACTTTATCCTTTTATCTGCATTATTGCTGGTCCTACTGGCTGTGGAAAAACAGTATTTTTAACCAAATGTTTACGCCAAATGAAAGAAATGATCACACCCGTACCTGAAAATATGAAAAATATGAACCCGCTACGGAAAATATCAACCCATGTATGAAGACACCCAAGTATGTCATAATTTTAAAAAAGTACAATTACACGCTCAATTGCTAGAAAATAAACCTTTTGCCGATGAAAAACATAAAACGTTATCAATTATCGCTGATCTAATGTCAGAATGTCAATCCAATAAATTCATTATAGACATGTTCACTAAAGGCAGTCACCATGATAATATTAGTGTAATTTTATTCATTCAAAACTTATTTCCACGTGGAAACGAAAGTCGCACCATTAGTCTAAATACCAAATATTTTTTTCTATTTAAAAGTCCACGTGATAGCAAACAATGTCGACATTATGGCCAACAGGTTGAACACATATCGGCAAAAGAATTTGAGGAGGCATATATAGATGCCACTTGCCAGGGATACAGCTATTTGTTTTTGGATTTCATGCCTAACACACCTACCTGCGTGAAATATTTGAGTAAAAGTTTACCCTGTGAAGAAACTGTAGCTTATTTAGGAGAAATCGTTTATCATTATATACAGAGTGAAAAAGAAAATCAAGTCACTTAAAAAATTAAATGTTTACTCCAACATCAACTATGATGCAGCCCAATATTTTAGAAAACATTTACTCTCCAGTCAGAGGTAGTATCAGCAGTGGCAGCACCAGTAATACCTCGCCAACATCATCCACTCTTACTACATCCCCCACTGCATCCACTATCGCCACCACCACTTCTTCTATTCCTCTGAATGACAATAAGTTAAATAAAGTAACTTTTAAAAAGTATTTAAAGTATTGCACCACCACTTTTGCCTTATTAGTCACCTTCACCTTGGAGTTTTTATTTCTAATTCAAATAATTCAAGCTTTTCAAAGTGACGGAAATCTTAATAAAAGTGAAATTGAAAATTTAAAAAAATGGTGCCTTCCTTAGAATTGGTACGCCAACAATATCAACAACCTCATCAATTTATTACCTCCTATGCACTGCCTTTAATAAACCCACCTCACTATGCCTGCGTGTCCCAACAAGAAGGTGGTTGCAATGTATTCTCCTCGTCATCGACTCCAATTGAGAAAATTAAAATTAATCACCCCCCACAAACAGCATCACCCACCACCACTTGGCCACCCACGGAAGGGGGAGCGGTTGGACGCCGCCATCACCGGTTACCCCCTCACTTCCCCGTCGCATGAAGGGGGGACACCTCACCACAGCCCCTCAACGCATTTGGCCACCCCACCCTTACCCCTCCAATTACTGGAAATTTTACGCCGCTTGAAAGCATTACCTACTAAACGAACCGCTTATTGTTAACGTTTAACCTCTGCTGCCGTATATAAAATGTCTGAATACTGTCTAAACTATTGCAATGAATATGCCGGTAAAAAAGGTTTAAAGTCTTTGCATAAATATGGTGAAGTTATACGCTGTTTGTCACTTCCTAATGTGTCACGACCACTCAAATGTCAACTTATGTCACAGCATGGAGGATTTATTGGTCCCCTATTAACTATTCTAGCTTCAGCCATTTCAGGATTAGCCTCAGCATTCATTCCACATTAAAAAAATGGTACGTAAATGATGCTAGTGGACGTGGAGGATTACAATAAAGCTCAATTTCCCACTACCTCTGCAACATCATTATGTCCATCTACTACTTAAAGCATAAAAAGCTTAGGTAACACGGAAGATGCCTTACAAAATTATGTGAAACCCTCCATCAATTTGGCCGTTACTCCTTCCTTCTTAGAACAACTATTATATCAGACACAAAATCAAATCATCACCCTGCTGGAAAAGAAATCTTCAAATTTACCTTTAGCTCGTTGTATGCAATTGTACCAAGAATTGGTGGGAAGATTTAATCAAATTTTAGATCAAATATGTCAAATTGAAAACACTAGCATCGGTATTTCTATTATACCTCTACAACAATTATCAACTACTACCAACCATAATGTAACAACGCCCCTTCACACCACCCCTACCAGAGCAGTTACAACAGCAGCTACACATACAAACCAACCACCAACTATTTTTAACAGTCCTGCTGCTACTTACTCTTCTACATCATCAGCCACTAGTTTATCATCTAATAAAAAAAACAATAAAAAGATGTCAAAAAAAGAAAATGGCTACATTTACACCCCTATCTTCCCCCATAGGTCGTTGGAAGAAACTGTATCGACAATACCTTTATTGTCATCAACATCAGACCACAGTTCTAAAATCTCCCCACCTGCCAACCGTACTTGCAGCAAAATCAAAAGCCAAAATTTAAATCAAAAAGGCCAAGGAGCTTTAAAAATGTTAGCAAAAAAAAGAAATTTACTGTTAACACGGCTATATCTTCACCCAACTTTACTTCCGCATAAAAAATGGCTTACTTTTAAAGCTCGTATAAGAAATAAAAAAATTGTAACCACCCCTGTTAGACAAAATAAAATTATTATATACACACATTTATTTCATGTCATACAATTTGTTTTATTTTATACATTTACATTAAAATAATTAAAAAAACCTTGCTTATGTATATATTTTATAATAAATTTTGATTATAATGTCCTTTAATGAATTACAAGAAGCAGAATTCAAAATAATAAAAGCCTTACAGTTGAAATACTTTCAAAATGAAATTTTCGACCTCCAATCTAAAAAACCTATTACTAAAACATCTGCTATTTACTCATTAAACCCTTTTTTGGATCAAAATAATATGTTAAGAGTAACGGGAAGATTACAGTTGTCTTCTCTCAAGTTCAATCTAAAACATCCTTTAATTTTGTCAAACGATCCAATAGTGGATTCATTAATATTGACTGCACACATAAGTTCTTTTCATGCTGGTGAAGGTAAGCAGTTTTATGCCAAAAGTACTGGATAATATCTTATGGACGCCGTGTACGTAATGTCATCAAAAAGTGTGCAACCTGTAGATTATATACAGCTCAAAGTTTACAGACTCCTAGCGCACCTTTACCTCTCAAACGTATAACAATGGAATGCCCATTTGCAGCTGTTGGAATGGATCATGTGGGTCCATTTTACTATTAGCCATCAGATCCTTACAAACCAAACAAATTGTCACAAAAACCAAGGAAAACGTACATTTTATTTTTCACTTGTGCAGTAGCTACTTGTGCTGTACATATAGAAAGTGTCCCTACCTTAAATAGCGCAGATTTCATTGGCGCTTTTAGAAGATTCTGTAGTAGAAGAGGTGTACCTTCCAAAGTTTTTTGTGACAATGGTCCTATGTTTGCTAAATTTAAAAACGATTTCCAAAAATTGTTATTTAAAAAACAAAATTCGTATTTACTCGATCAAAATATTCAGTTTTCATTTAACACTCCCAAGGCGCCATGGTGGGGCGGCTTCTGGGAACGTTTAATCAAAATTATGAAATTAACACTACTTAAAAACATTGGTAAACATATTTTACCATTTTAGGATTTTACTACCATATTTTGTGAAATAGAAGCTCATCTAAACGACAGACCTTTGTGTGTTATATCAGATAACCCCGAGGAACTGTCCATATTAACGCCATCAAAATTACTTATTGATCGTAACTTGAAATTGTTACCTCCAGTCACTAATGAAGTGACAAATCAACAAGATTTAAAAAATCATGCTATTCATCGCAAAAAACTTTTAACACAATACATTAATATGTGGAAAAATGAGTACATCTTGCAACTACGTTCATTTCAGCTCTCTAATTATCAAAATGTAACACCTTTAAAACCCAATGATGTAGTAGTATTAAAGGAAACCACTGCTTTAGGTAAAGATTGGTTAGTGGGTCGGATTATTCAGGTATTACCAGGAAGAGACAACAACATACGTTCTTGCAAAATTAAAACTTTGTCTGGTTCACTTTTAACACGTCCCATACAAAGTTTAGCATTGCTAGAAACTTCTTCTTTGGTTGGGAATGTCAACGGTTGAACTTAATATTTCACCGTTGAGCAGTTAAAAAATATTTTAGTTAAATCATGTATATCTGTTGGAATGTACAACGTCATTTTATACTTTATAAACTCAGCTTTGTTTTTGTACTATTTAATATAATACTTGACGCTATGAAATATATGCTATTTTAATGGTTTTAACAGTTATGTAACCTTAAACTTGGTTACACAACTATAGCTTACATTGCAAGTTCTCATGACCTAACTCATGAGCAAATTCTCATGAGCGTTAACTAACAATAAATTGATATATCATATGATCCAATCACATGTTTCTAACATTAACACTATAAATTTAAGGAATTCTAACCCTTAAAATAAATACCCATTACTCTTTTTCTGCATTAGTAACTGTCTTGCCTTCTCCTCCTTTTGAACTATAAAAGAAAGAGAACGGTGTATTAAATAACAAATGCACCGCAACAACCGTAACGTTTAACCAATGAAAGAATATGATACTAATAGTCTTTATGTTTCAGAGATCTTAAACATTGTTTATTCAGAGACCTATCCGCTATTGCTGCCATAACATGATGACTATAACTCATCATCTGCAGTGGTGACAGGGTCATCTGGTGTCAAGAAGGATTTAAAAAGGACCACGGAAATGACGATGGCAATTAATAAGTAACAGGCCAAATGAAGGGCGTATCATTACACAGGAGAGCAAAAAAATGTTTATGAGAAACAAAGAGCAAGTTAAATATGAAACTGAAACTTCTTAAAATGTGTTGAAATTAATTTGTTGTTTATAATAAATTTTAAGGAATGTACATTTTCATTATGTGTAAGAATGATAGTAGTTAAGGTACATCCTAAGCCGGGCCAATCAGCGTTGAGCTTTTGGGTGCGAAATTTAAATCTGACCAATCAGAGAGCAGGATTGGGTGGTGGGCGTGGCTAAATAAAAAAGTGGGCGGAGCCTACTGTTACAAATGCCCCATGTTAAACTCTCGTAGTGACGTCATAATTTCTTTTTGTGTTACACTGTATGAGGCAACCCTGTACGTATGCGCTCCCAGCTGTTGTGTGTTAAATGGGTAGCGCATGCGTAGCGTAAACGTAGCCGCTTCGTGTTTGTCGATATTAATCATATTAGGCTCCGCCCCGATTAGTTACAGTTTTAATGGCATACATGTGTTTCAACTATTATTTATGTAATACAAAAAAAATGTCAACAATGTGAAGTGTTTTGTTTGATTTGAAGAGAGGAATGCGTTAAGTGATTATGTAATATGAATAAAAAGGAAAGAGAGGGGAAAATAATGATTCATGGGATTTTTCTTTTTGGGAGAATATTTTTTTAAAAAACAATGCATGTGTGTGTCAATAGTTAAATGGTATTAGAAAACTGAAATTGTTTAGTACACTTGTTGCAGAGATGGCTTGGTTAAATTTAAATATGTATGATTTTAATAATTTGGATATAATACCTTATGGATTATTTTGTGCGGATAGTTTGCATAAAATTTGTCGGATGCTATGATCGGAAATCAAAGTGTATTTCGTTGATTGAATACAACACTTTGACCCAGTTGGGAAATTATATAACGTTCGATAAATCGGTGGTGGAGGAGCGGTGTATGCTGTATGTGCGTGGATTGTCATGGGGAGAAGATGTAATTCTTGTTACCCGTGAGATACGTGAATTGGATTATTATGATCCTATCTATTTGGAAAGTCATTTTGTGGTATTTTATTGTATCGATTTTAAGAAGCGTGAGTTGAAGCAATTTTACCAGTTTCAATGTGGAAAAGTTAATGCTTGTTTGGTGGGCAGAAGTGTTTTTATAATACAAAGTTATGAAGACACGTTTACAAAGGCTTTGATGATTGATTTGATAACAAGTGGAACAAAAGATATAACTTTTGCGCGTTTAATTCCAAAATTTAAATTTCATGGTTACGTTAATAATACCCAAATCCACGCATTGGGTTTAAAAATTTATATTATGGTATGTCCTTTAAGCGGAAAAATAAGAAGACAATTGAAGCGTTTGTATGTTTACGATACGGTAGAGGATTGTATTAGTTATAAAGCGCAAGTTGGAATCTCTTACCGTTGTTTTTATGGTATTACGTCGGATGTAAGATTGTTTGTGCGTTATAACAATATTGATAATATTTACATTGTTGATGAAAAGTTGAACGTGTTGCAAGTAATCGTCGCTAACGGTTATGAATCGTTTAATTGTTGCGTTGTGGATAAGCAGATTTATGTGTATAATGTGTCGTTTTTTTCGTCATCAGAAATTTTGACATGTTGTATTATAAAATACGGAATATATCATTGGCTTACGTTGGGTCATGATTATATTATAAAATTACTTTTTAGACGTTATACATCGTTACCATTGTTACAAGAGTTGTGTAATATTGCATTGGCTAAAAATCAAATTCAATTTCCTGAATGGTTACCTAAAAGCGTTTGTCAAACGTTTAAAAAGTATACGACAAAAGGTGTTAATTGCATTGAATATTTTTAATGTTGATAAAATAATAATAAGAGAACAGTTATACATTTCGTTTTACATTGAAAAAATAATAACAAGCGGTTATAGTTTTTATTGCATTAAAAATAATAAGCGTTTTATATATGTTTGTGTTTACATTAGGAAAAAAAAGTGGTTATAAGTTTTTTTGTTATATTGAAAAAATAATATGTTGTTACCTAATTAAAAAATTTTTTATATCAAAATATTTGTGTT
>JAAFCF010005771.1:12034-25488 GCA_013389785.1 Helicorthomorpha holstii | reverse complement strand
ATCGTCATAAATTATTTAATTATATAATTCTTCAATATCTATAAAAAATTATCATACGGTACTATCGTTGATTTTTTTCTCCTCTGATGCTGTGGAGGAGAATGCCATGCTGCTACGATTCAATCTCAGCGTCATGCAAAAGGCGCCGCCACCAGAAATCATAAAGGGTGTCAGATCGACTTCTGATATCAGGTAACCGCGCTCCGTCAGCAAATGGCGCAAACGTGAGGTGGCACGGCTCATGACAATATGCTTTCCAGTATTCACTGCATTCACGTTGAAGTGCTGCAAATCATCTTCTGTCGCTTCGATCAACTGATCTTTCCCCACGCGCTCATGCAACCGGTGCAGCGATTCGCGCGACAAGGCTTCAGGATAGTAGAGAATTTCTCCGCCACTGAGCGGGCACAAGCAAACATCCAGGTGATAGCTGCGCTCGGTTGCCAACTCCAGCGGCACCACTTGCTGTTGAAAAAAAGAAGACAAGGCAGCCATGGCTTCAAACGATGAGCGCTGGCCAAATCCGCCCCAGAAATGGCCGCGATATGCATCCCAAATACAATCGCCTGCGCCTTCCTGATAACAGGTTTCCGGCAAGAACGCCAATTCACGCAGCTGACCACGCCGGATCAGATCACGGAAGATGGCTTCAAAATGGGCTTCTTCGCCACGTCGCTGCGGGTGGCGAAATCGGGCCAGCATCGCTCGGCCGTCGAGCACGACAGCTGCATTGGCAGGAAAAACCATATCCGGCAGCCCCGCAACACCCGGAGCAACTTCAAGGATGCAGCCAATGTGCATGAGTTCGTCATGCAAAGCCCTGAAAGCCGAGAAAGCCTGTTGCTGCATTCCTCGCGGATCATCTGCCCAACGCTGCGGTTGCATCCACGGGTTGATGACATAGCTCACGTCATAGTGCTCCGGCGAAACCATCAGTATTACAGCTTGCTCATGAGTGCTCATGGGGTTCCTTTCGCAGCGGTTGAACCCTTCCTTCTGGAAAAACAGCAGGGGTCACCTTGATTATGGGTGACATATTGCAGACCCAAAACCCTGAGAAACGTTCAAATCTGCCGCAACTTTGCTCAAAACGTCAGGTCGAATTGACAAATTGCCAACATCAGACAAAACAGTTCACTATATGGACGATATAGATCGTCAGCTTTTAGGTTTATTGCGCGACAATGCGCGCATCTCCATTACGACGTTGGCCAAAGCATTACACTTAGCGCGTGCAACGGTGCAGAGCCGCATGACAAAACTCGAAACAGAGGGCATCATCTGCGGCTATACGATTTGTCTGAAACGTGAAGCTGAACCGCATCGGATCCGCGCATGGATGTGTATTGCAGTGGAAGGAAACCATGCCAAACGTGTATTGCAATCTTTGCGTAGCGAACCTTGCATTCATGCACTGCATACGACGAATGGGCGATGGGATATTCTGGCTGAAGTACGAACAGATAATCTGGAAATGTTTGCCACCATTCTTGATCGGGTTCGGCAGATCAGCGGTATTGTCAATACAGAAACCAGCCTTTTATTATCTTCTTACAAGTTATAGTTTTTAAATTCAAAACACACAATCAGATGGAGGATGTTTATTTTTAACAACCTTAAATTTCATCACTTCATTACACACAGGAACACATATGGAATTTGATTACAGTCACCTCACCCTGGCCGCTATCCATGAAGACCTGCTTGGCACTGTGTCTGATCTGGTCGTCAATGCGGGAGACACCCTGCTGGAACCCACCCTGGATACGCTTGAAAGCATCAAGATCAGCAAGGAGCTGCCGCCCAGCCCGCGCCTGATTGCCTATATGCAGGCGCTCGAGGCACTTGATGAGTTTTTACGATGCAAGCCTGCTCATGAACTGATGCGTGCAGCAGCGGAAGAAATAGGTCGCCTGAACAAATAACATTTCAGTTTGCATAAGCCTGAAATAAAGGTGCTTTCAAAGCGCCTCGGGATACGTTCTTCATGCAGATCATGTTTTTATCCAGTCTGCTCCTGTAGCGGGAGGGTCTTTTATTCCGGTCACCCTGTCCAGCTTATGCCATACGAATGACGCCGGTCACGCCCTATTCAAATTACATTACGTCCTCTTTATATTTTCTTTTCATTTTTAATCTCCCACTTCAATTTGTCGCCAGGCTTTATCCCATGCATAGCCGCACTTCCTGGCCGCCATTCAAGTACTGCATGGGCTTTTAAACACCCTCCCAAACCCAGCCAGGGAGAAATTTTTTTATCTATTTTTAAAACTTCATACTCTCTGGAAATGAAAACAAGCTCCAATGGATAAAACATTCCCACCATATGGACGCTATTGCAGGGGCTGATCAGCAGACCCTGTTTCTCGGGCAGACATCGGGTCCACGCCAGGCCCCAAAGACGAGCCAGAAAACTTGAAGCCAGCGATATATCTGCTTCAATTTCCTTTCCTTCTCTCTCTATTCGAAGTTTTGGCAAAGAATCCAATCGCACTAAAATACTCCCGCAACCCTCATGTTCTGAAAAAATAAATACTGGATACCCAGCGTTGTATGGAGAAGCCTGCCCGTGCCACTTCCCATACAATAAGCCTGATAAGCTTCATTCTGGCGTAAATCGGGACTTGAAGAAATAATCCTGCGATGATGTTGAAAGACGCTGCAAACATCCCATATTTCTTCTCGGGCAGATATTATTTTTGTGCTCCTTTTGAACTCCTTTTGTGCTCCACACCCCTCCGCCCCCTGCATGCGTGGTTTAGAGCACTTCTTTCGTTTCCTTATCTATGACTCTGTTGACCCTCCAGCACTTAAGCCGCAGCTTTCGCCACCTGATTGTTCTCAGCCTGAGTATCCTCGCGCTCAGTGCGCCTGGCTGGGCGCAGCAACCACCTTCCACAGAATCTGCACAAACTCCTCCTGCACGTTTTATCCAGATCAAACCGCTGACAGTCGCCGAGCAAGCCCAGTACAACCTGAAAGATCTGCCGCTTTTTCAGAAAAAACCCGTCCCGGCCGACATCAACGCAAAAAGCTGGACAGTGGTCGACCTGAACACCTATCAGGTGCTGGCGTTCAAGAACGACAAAGAGCGCATTGCTCCCGGAACCCTGACCCAGCTGATGACAGCCTATGTCGTCTTCAATGAAATCAAGGCTGGCCGGGTTGCAGCAGACAAAACGTTCTACATCTCCACGACGACCCCGTTTCCTTCTTCGGCCCCCGTGCTGCATCTCGATCCCAAGCAACCGGTGACGGCCAACATGCTGCTTGACGGCATGGCTGTCCTCAACGCCTTTGACGCGGCACAGTCCCTGGCTCTGATCACTGCGGGCAGCGAAAGCCGGTTCGTCGACATGATGAATCGCGAAGCCCAGCGCCTGGGCCTCACCTCCACGCACTTTGTTAATGCCACGGGGCAGGCGGCTGACCAGCAATACACCACCGTCAGCGACATGGCCTGGCTCGCCAGCGCATTGATCGAAGACTTCCCGGAACAATACAAGCGCTATGCCAGCAAAGAAGTCACCTACCGCAAAGTACCCCTGCCCAACCGCAACCGCCTGCTCTGGCTGGACAACAGCGTGGATGGTGTTGCCGTCAGCAATAGCGGAACAAAAGGCAACGAAGCCGGTCTGATCGCCTCTGCCACTCATGGCCCACGCCGTATTCTGGCCGTTGTAGGCAAAAGTGCCTCGGACAAAGACCGCTCACAGGACGCCCAGAAACTACTCAACTTCGGTTTCCAGTCCTTTGACGCTATAAAAATGTTCCATGCCGGGCAGACTGTTCACACGCTGGATGTCTGGAAAGGTGCGGACAGCCACGTCAACGTCGGTTTCGCCCAAGACTTCATCGTCTCAGTCCCGCGTGACACGGCAGGAGCTTTCAAACTGCAATTTGCAGGCAAAACGCCACTGGTTGCCCCCATTACGACGGGTCAGACAGTCGGCGCCCTTAAACTGATGCTCGACGGACAGGTCTATGCTGTTTACCCTGTTGTCGCTTTACAAGACGTCCCGGTCGCCAACTGGTTTGGCCGCACCTGGGACACCCTTCGCTGGTGGATCAAGAAATGAGTACCGATAAAAGCCTCTACAACCCTGATGAACAGGACACCCTGCTCGAATTCCCCTGTGACTTCCCCATCAAGATCATGGGCACGCGTCACGACCAGTTCGCCCAGGTCATCCTCGAAGTCGTCCTGCGCCACGCGCCTGATTTTGATGGCAGCACCATGGAAATGCGCCCCTCCAGCAAAGGCGCCTATCTCTCGCTCACCTGCACCATCCGTGCGCTCTCCAAACCACAGCTCGACGCGCTTTATCGTGAACTCAGCTCACACCCGCTGGTTAAAGTCGTCCTTTAATCTCCAGCAAATGCCATGGATAATTTTTGGGTCGGTTTTATTGGAAAAGCATTTTTTGTGTTTGATCAAGACATTCAACCTAGGATAGCAGAGACAGTAACCTTGTTTTCCTATGCTCATGATCGCCCTGTAAAACTGGATAAGAACATTGTTAAGAGCAAAATTCAGCGGAGCATCCACTCAGAAGATAACGATCCTGTTCTGAAACGCTTTAAGAATTGGAAAAGGTTTTATCGTAGCGAACTTGATTCAATAAATGCTTTACCTTCGCTTGATACAAATAAATTCATAGAGTCTGCACAAACTGGGCATATACGCGCAAATTGGGGAAGAAAAGCAAATTGTTATAACTGTGGCATATCACTCTTTGGTAAAAGAGGAAATATTTGCGAAAAATGTTTCTGGATCGTATGTTCATGCGGCGCTTGTGGATGTGGATGGTCAGACAAATGATTGTTCATCAGTTAGGTACAACCCCCTACGAGCCAACATGGCAGGCCATGCAGGACTACACGAGCACACGCGACGCAAAAACCCCAGACCAGTTGTGGTTGTTACAGCACCCGCCCATCTATACACTCGGGCTCGCAGGCAAAGCCGAACACCTGCTCGAAGCCAGTGAAGTGCCCGTCGTCCACATCGACCGGGGTGGCCAGATCACCTATCACGGGCCAGGCCAGGCCATGGTCTATCTGCTGATTGATCTCACTCGACGCCACCTCAAAGTACGCGAACTCGTCACTCTGATGGAACAAGCCCTCATCGACGTCCTCGCCAGTTGGCAGATACAAGGTGAGCGTCGTGCCGGCGCACCAGGCGTCTACGTCAAAGACGCCAAGATTGCCGCGCTCGGCCTCAAAATCAGCCGGGGATGCAGCTACCACGGACTCGCGCTGAATGTGAACATGGATTTGGCTCCTTTCACCCGCATCAATCCCTGCGGCTACGAAGGCCTGCGCACCACCCAGTTGCGTGATGAAGGCGTCATCACCACTGTTGACGAAGCGCACCGCAGGCTGGCTCACGCCCTGCAAGAATTGCTTGAACAAAACTACCCCCAGAAGGAAGCATAAAAATGGAAATGGATAACAACAGCACCAGCAAAAAACAACGCGGCGAACAAAAAACAGCGCGAATCCCCATCAAAATCGTGCCTGCCGAAAAACTGCGCAAACCAGACTGGATACGCATCAAACTCGGCACCGGCGAAGAAGTCACCCGTTTCAACGAACTCAAAGGCACACTGCGCGAACATAAACTGCACACCGTCTGCGAAGAAGCCTCCTGCCCCAACGTGCATGAATGCTTCGGCAAAGGCACCGCCTCCTTCATGATCATGGGCGACATCTGCACGCGTCGCTGCCCCTTCTGCGACGTCGGCCACGGCCGCCCCGATCCGCTTGACGCCTCAGAGCCGGAGAGCCTCGCCAAAACCATCGCCGCGATGAAACTGCGCTACGTCGTCATCACCTCCGTCGACCGCGATGACCTGCGTGACGGTGGCGCACAACACTTCGTCGACTGCATCCGCGAAACCCGCCAGCACTCACCCAACACCACGATAGAAGTCCTCGTCCCGGATTTTCGTGGTCGTCTTGATGTCGCGCTCGACATCTTCAAGGCAGAACTCCCCAATGTCATGAACCACAACCTGGAGACTGTGCCACGTCTCTACAAACAGGCCCGCCCGGGTTCCGACTACGCCCATTCACTCAAACTGCTCAAGGATTTCAAGGCACGATATTCCGATGTCCTGACCAAATCCGGCCTTATGGTCGGCCTGGGCGAAACGGACGAAGAAATTCTGGAAGTCATGCGCGACCTGCGTGCGCATGATGTAGAAATGCTCACCATCGGCCAGTACCTGCAACCCTCCGGCGGTCACCTGCCCGTACTGCGCTACGTGCATCCCGACGTATTCAAAATGTATGAAGAAGAAGCGCTGAAGATGGGATTTAAAAATGCGGCGTGCGCTCCCATGGTGCGATCATCATATTGGGCAGATTTGCAGGCACATGGGGCGGGGGTTCCTGCGTAATCATTGCATCGCAGGACTTTATCGTGGCTTTTCTAAAGAAGCAGAGGTCGCGCAAGTAGGTGTAGGTTGGTGCTGAGTAAAACGAAGCCCAATATCAGTACTCATTCCAAGACTGATGTTGGGCTTCACTACGTTCAGCACCAACCTACAAAGTATCTGAATGTTTGCAGGAATGGTCACAACTTTCTAAATCAAGTAGAAAACAAATCTTGAAGATCATTTATATCAAACAATCTACGCCAAAAAATATACTTGCTTGATTGTTAAAATTATTTCCATCAACAACAATCTTCCTGTTTTAGCAGCGCTATTGATATAGGCGCCATTGCCTCAAAAAAAATCTATTCAGTTTGCCGATAAAAAAAGGCTATATGAAAAATTTCCCAACTCTCCATTTGCGTAAATTACTCCGTCATTTTTCGTCCAACAGAATAAGGAAGTAAGCGTGCAATATTGCGTGCATCATCAATCCCGCGATGGTGCGTCCCACTAAAATTCAATCCCACCATACGCACTGCATCGCCCAGCCCAGGCTTTTTCTTCAATAACTGTTTATCGGCAAAAAGCTTCTTCAGATTCACATGCGGCGCGCCAACAGGATTCGGTATGCGATGAAAATCGCAATCCTGCTGCAACTGGTTCCGGTCGTAATCACCCCATGAGCCAAAAGTGAAATCGCTGTATTGGTACAGCCATTGCTTAAATGATGACATGACCTCGGCAAATGCCGGGGCACGATCGACGTCAACCTGTCGGATAGATGTCAATGTCGTACAAAAATCGGTTAGCTTCGGATGTCGCACAGGACGTATAAAACTTTGAAATTCGCTGATGATTTTTCCGCTTTCACCATATGCCATCACCGCACCAATTTCGATGATTTCCATCTCATGGCGAGGAACAGATCGTTGATCGCAGCAGGTGGCTTCAAAATCGATTATCAGATATGAATTTGTCATTTTTTATATGCCATTTATATTTTAAATTTTTCTGGCCATAAAAAGTAAGCCCCAAATTTCGGACTAAAACGGAACTCTCCTCCCGCCTCTTTGCCCTTTGCTGTTAAAAAATTTTTCCCTTCACGCGTTTCCAAATAGTTGGCCGTAATCAGTTTGTCTAAAAATTCGCTCGTTTTCATTCCTAATTTCTGAGCCAGTTTTGAGCTGCTTAACATTTCCCCGTTTTCAGTTACTTCCTCTTGCGATTCTTTCTCTTTATCAACTTTTTCCATTGAGATTCGGACTTCATCGCTGATACGGATAATGCGCTGGGCTTCTTCATAGGCATCGCGATACAGTTCGTCATCTTCCTGCCGTGAAACATGCACACCCATTTCATTATTATTAATTTGACTGAACTCATACAAATTAAGGCTGGTAATAATGCAGGACGATTCATTCAAATAACATTTTGCATGCAGATTTTTACAAAAACTGGTGCGAATATAGGATAAGCCTTTTAACCAGTTCACCTCTTCAGGGTTTAACTCGCTCTTTCCATAAACAATACGGACATCAATCTTCAGCCTGTCTTTGTCTTCTAGTAGTTCCTTTATTCTGTCGTTCAGTTTCAAAAAAGGGCTTATTAAAATTAGGCGCTCTTTAGCCCCTTTAATCATCTCTTCCAAATAATAATTTGTGGCACTTGTGTTAAGAAATTTAGCCATTGACTCCTCCTTTTCGAAAAATTAAAACCCAACAAGCATTTTACATCCTCACCACTCGCGCCAACACCAGATCACCAATCTTGCGCAGCGGCACAAAGAACGTTTCGCGCTTTTCATTCGGCGTATTTTCCTGTGAAATAAAAGTAACCAGGCAAGTCACCATATCTTTGTCATGTGCATCGGGATCAAAAGTGTAGCCGCCTTCGTTAAAGTTGCCCCAGTAGTTGATGTAGAACAGCCATGTCCCAGGCATGGGAGCAACGGTTGAGAAAATCTCCGGCCCTGCGCCATCCACGCTATCCACATCCAGCCCACCATCTGAGGGCAACAGAGGTTGTGCCCAGAAAGCATGTTCACCTTGTGGACTGATGACATGCAGATCAACCTCTGCGTGCGGATCATCCCAGCTGAGCACCACGCGCAACTTGGCGCGTGGGCGTGTTTTGTCGACCTCATAAAACTGGATACGTTTTTTCTCCGTGCTGTCAGGACTGCGGATTTCCACGTTATTCGAGCCAGGGCCAAAAGCCCACGGACGCGCAAAGTAACCATCCTCACCGGCATACAATGGCATGGGCACGCCGTTGACGATCAGCGTTGGTGGCTTGCGTGACTTCCCCATATTGCGCAAGGAGCCTTCGATCAGAGTGCGATAGCGTTGTGCACCACGATCCACAGGCGGTTTAGGATAGGCTGCGGTATAACGCGCTTCATCATTGGTCAAAGAACCACTGCGCCAGCCGCCTATGGGCGATTTGAGATCGATATTATCTGCTGCACAAACATTGACCGTGGTAGTGAGTAAGACGCCTGCAGCCAGAACTGCTCTACTGAAAAATTTGAATATTCCATTTGAATTCATTTAAAAACTCCACAATCTGTTTCTATTGCAGTATCAACTGTCGCGCCAGATTTTCAATTTTGCTTTCGTCATAAGCATCCGGATGTCCTTCAAACGCCAGATGCAGATATTCATGTGCCAGGGCAATGCGCTGTTCCTGAGTTCGCCAGCCGCGTACATAAATGCGCTGTCGCTGCGTGTCTGCGTAGGGATTGGTCATGGTTGCCAGGCAGATGACCGGCATGACATTCAATTCATTATAGCCAGCCATCCCCTGCAGGCGTTTTCGCCAGCGCATGACGTTCTGCGAGAGCCACTGTTCTGCATCCTGCATACGCTGGCATTCGTCTCGCTCCGGTGCATATATGGAACCTAAAGAACTGCCCGGATAAGCTCGCGCCAGTAGGGTGTCAAAACCTGCGCCTTGCTGAGCCTGTTTGACGGCATTTTGCCAGGAGAGAATGCCTGTTGAATTCTGGTCGAGGTGATAGCGCACGGGAGCGCCTGTCACGATCAGGCTGCTGCTCCAGTCGGCAATGCGACGTGCACCCCGCATTGCCGGGCGCGGGCTGACTCGCTGTGTCTGACTGCTGTCTGCAATGGCATAGCAGCCTTGTCTGCGCTCAGCCTGTTGTACAAGGTAAGTCCGCGCGGCAACAGCCAGCGCACGAGCCGCGGCAACAGGTTCCGGCCCGGCCTCCCGGTCTATGACACGCGCAACATATTCATTCACGCCCATCCGCCCGCTGATGATCTGCTGCCCGGCCTCTTTGGGACGAGATGCTTTTTCAAGGCGCAGTTCTCCATTCGAAATAATCTCAATGGCATTTCCGTTCTGGAACTCGATACGATAACGGCCCTGTAAAACGCCTGTTGTCGCGTCTGTATTGTCGGGCTGATGTTTGACGGTTTTCAGCGGGTAACGTGCGAAAAAATCGACCACAACACAGGCTTCATCATCCTGCACACGCGTGTTGATCATGCTGTCGAGGGCTGGGCCCAAGACTGGCCCTGCCTGGCGTAGCACTTCTATGCCTGCGCCTTTCCCACCCAGCCAGAATGCGCGACCATCACCCAGCCAGCCTGCTGCGCCACCGATGCGCATGCCACGTCGTTGTGGGTCCGGCATCGTCCAGGTTTTTCCGCGCAACAAGCCACCGTAATCATTAAAAGCGCTTTGTCCCTGGATATTCGCTTTGGTTTGTGCCAGTACGCTGAGCAGCGTATTGCTGGCCTGATGCTGTGCTTCTTCAGGTACGGACTCCAGGGCTTCAATGATTTCTGTGACCGGCACTTTGGTGCGCTCGTTCATGGCGGAGAGGGATTGCAACCATGTTGGCGCATGTTGGCCCGCCCAGAATTCTTTCCATGCAGCGTCTCGCAAACCAAGGCGCTGAGGCTCAAAGTACAAACCGCATGATTGCACCAGCGCCGCCTCGCGCCCGACTTGTCCACCGGGTTGGCAGCAGTAGACTTCTTCCGCGTTATTCCCTTTGCATTGATAGTCTGGCGTGTTGATCTGTTTCGCCACAAGGTAGCTATAGACGAATAACTTCCATGTGCTGCCTAACGGGTTGTTTTCGGGCAGAGAGGTTAGATGCTTCAATTCCTTCTGTTCAATGCTGTAGGCATTGATGTGATCGCTTTCACGCAATACAAAGATACTGTGTTGTGGTGCTGTGATGGCATGGCAAAAAATCGGAAACAGCATCCATAAAAAAATGAGAAACCATCGACCAGTAGCCTTGATGGAATGTGACGTGTCACACATTCTTGCCACTGAAACTGGTTTTCTTCCCTCTCCCCTTGTGGGAGATGGGTCGAGGGAGATGGGTATGGCACACTTAAGCACTGCTTTTCCTTGTGCGCCCACCCCCTCATTTTCACTTCTGCCAACTCCTCTTCCATCAAGGAAGAGGGGCTCGTAATTGGCGGGCGAGGACGCCCGCGCTCCATTTGGATTCTTGATCATGATCCCTATTGTTTATCTCCAAGGCGACGCCACATCGCCGCAGGCAAAGGGTTCGAAAATCATTGAGCATGTCTGCAATGATCTGGGCGGCTGGGGCAAAGGTTTTGTGCTGGCCATTTCAAAACGCTGGCCGGAGCCGGAACGTGAATATCGTTTGTGGCATCGCGAACGTGCGCAGAATGATTTCGCATTGGGTGTCGTGCCGTTCGTGCCGGTCAAACCGGATGCCTGGATTACTAACATGACTGGTCAGCGCGGCATGCGCACTGGCAGCAATGGCGTGCCGGTTCGCTATGAGGCCATTGCACAATGCCTGCAACAGGTCGCCAAACAGACGCTGGAACTGAAGGCTTCCGTGCATAGGCCCCGCATCGGTGGTGGTCTGGCTGGCGGGAAAAAAGGAACATGATGGGAAAAGATCGAACCATTAATCATCCAGTCTCTCTGCGCTCACGATGTCGCCTGCCATGTGTATGACTTTGATTAATTTTCAAAATCAATTACACACCATAACTCAAATTGTGTTTATTTTTATAAACCTTCTCTATCATTAGAAAAATGGATATATCCACGTATCGTTGATACATCCATTTCCAAAATGCTTAAAGCTCATTCGACGTTCAACTTCCAGCCTTTGCCATTGTCCTGAAAAGCTGTGTCATTCGGTTGGTACATACGATAGAAACGCACCGGCGGCAGGGCAAACTGACCACGTGAGCTGAAGCGCACCAATTGACGAACCGTGGTCTTCTTCAACAAAAATTCCACTGGCATGCCATACGACAAGGCACCCATTTGCCATGCGGGGCGTTTGAAGGGTTCGAATTTATCGCCATCGAAACCTTTGATGGTCATGCCCCAGGTCGTTCCTTCCACATCAGCACCAGGTGGCAGTGGCACTTCCAGCAAGCCATAGGTTGCAGTGGTACCGCCTTGTGGTTCAAGCTCTATTTCATCGACATAAAGCTGATCAGAACGCAGCTTGCTGTTGGCATCAACCAGTTTGGCCTGGAACTGCATGCCCTGAGAGTTCCCGCTTGCATCGTCATTTGCACCACTTTTGGTGTTATCTGGCACCAACACATACAGGCGGCGCGTGACTTTGACAGGCAGCTTCTGTGTTTCAGGCGCATCCATGTCATAACGCAGCACAGCCATTGCACCGCCCGATGCAGGTGCTTCCTTCACCTGTAGATTAGTGGGTAAAGTGCCTTTGTTGGGCCAGCTCCAGACAGTACGGCCAGACAGGGTTTTGCGACCCTGCCAGCCTTCTGGCTGAAGGTTGTAGGCCAAGGCTGTTGGCGAACTGCCCACGCTGCGCTGCAGCCAGACCAATGTCATGGCGCGTTCAAAGGTCGGGTATTCCGGGCTGACGGCTTTAAGCACACTGTCGGCTGTGACATCCTCCGGAGCCTGATTCAGCATCAGCAGCAAGGACTGGATCATCGGGTTCCTGTTGTCACGCAATGCTGACACGGCTTCTGACAAAGCCGGGCGAGGTGCCTGGCCCAGTTCGCGGCGCAGTTGCCCCACCACCAGTTCAGCCATTTGAACACCCACTGCACTATCAGGGCCTGCCATCACGACACTGTCATTGCCTTGAAGGGAGGATTTGCTTTCTTTCACTGCATCCAGATTCGCCTCAACACCTTGTAGCAGAGTTTGTACCGGCAGGCCCATCTGCTTCATCCACCACAACAACAGCGCACGATGCAGCACAGGTTCTTCGGCAGATTTCTTGCGGTAAAGCTCCAGCAGATTTTCCCAATGCGAGGCAGGCAAGCCCACGCCTAATGTGCGGCTGGCGTACCAGTCGGCGTAGTAGGCGTAGCCAGTCAGGAACAGGGATTCCTTCGAAGTGTCGCCCCACCAGCCGAACACGGCATTTGGCCCGGCCAGTGCGACCAGTCGTTGCCTTTGGGTTTGCAGCACTTGTGCAAGCGGCTGCGACATGATGTTGGCGTTGGCCACATCGGGCGAAGATTGATAAGCCAATGACAAAGGAATTAAGCGCGAAGCAGTCTGTTCGACACAGCCCCACGGATAGTCGATCAGATCATCAGCGACCTGCATAAAGTTTTGTGCAGCACTGGTGGTGAAGCTGACTCGCAGGTTTTTCGCACCCGGTGGCAGTGACATCGGAGTATTTTTATCCTGCAATGTCACCAGCATTTGCTGTTGCGCCAGCCAGTTGGCGGGTGATGCTTCGATTTGTGTCGCCAGCGCATCGGCTTGTTTTCCGTCCAGCAACAGTTGTGCATTGAGCTGGCCTGACTGCACGGCTTTGACTGGCAGGCTGAAGTAGTTCGGCCCAGGATTGAGTGAAACGGATTTTCGCAGATCTATGCCAGCGCCATTGAGCACGAGTTCTGCATTGCGTGGCTGTTGTCCACGGTTGAACATGACCAGATCGACAATGGGTTGGTCGTCGCTGCGGAAACGTTTCGGCCCTGTCCATTTGACGTAGACAGGTTTATCGGAGACGACGTATTGCGTGCGCTGGCCGACGACACCTTGTGTGTTCATGGCGCGAACGGTGATGCGCCAACGGGTCAGCGAGTCCGGCAT
>JAAFCF010005769.1:32016-59179 GCA_013389785.1 Helicorthomorpha holstii | reverse complement strand
TAAATTATTTTAAATTAAGAAAGTTTTTCTTAATTTAACCTTGCAAATGATTTTAGCAGTTTGTTAAATGATCAGGATATTCCAAACATATTTAAAAATGTAACCTAAAATTTACCATACGATTTTCTCTCTCACTCTATTGCTAAGAGTTTAAAAATTGAGTGCTTAATGTTGTGTGTTTATATTTTTAAACTCTATTAGATTTAACGAAAATTATTCTTGTTTCTTGATAATCCTTTGGCTCGGATGTTAATGTTAGAAAAATTATACAGTCAATAAATTTCTCGAATATTGTATTGTTATTGTTACAAAAAACAATTTCCTTTCAAATTAAATAAGTTTCTAAACTTCTTTTTATTAAGTTAGTATTAATGCCAATAAGACTTTTTATCGTATGACAAAATTGAACCAAAAAACTTATTGCAATTTGTTTAGATTTTAGAATCTGATTTAAAATTATCGTATGTCTATTTTAAATAAGGAAGAAATGAATGCATTATAAGATTTTATAAATTAAACTAAAATCACGACTGCTCTTATTTTTCCCTTCTTTTGCTCTATCAACTTGACTTGTTGTACACTTTTGGAAACTAGCCAAGATTCTAATCTCTGTTAAAATTGTATATACTTTACATCCGGTTGAATCTCATTGAACTAGTTTAAACATTAAGTGAATTTAAATTTAGTTCTTTAATAAAGTCTACATTTAAATGACTTTTGATTTCTTGTTTAAATCTTTAAAATTGCTTTGTTTTAATTATTACGAATCTTTATAAAAAATTAATGTTCAACACATTTTATAAGAATTCTAAGATTAAAAAATTTGTAAAACTTATTAAATTTTACGTTCTTGTAATGCAAGTTTAATTTCAAAAGCTCTCTGTAAATTCTCACGTATTGCATTCCTTTTAAAGAAATTCAGCTAGTTCTGTTTATCCTTCTTTAAAATCTAACCAAGAAATTGTTTTGTAACTTAAATTTTGAAATTGCCATAAGAAACAATTAAGTTACGTTCAACATTAGCTAAAAATCTTGAATTCATAAAAACATGCGTGAATTTTAAAATCTTATTAAATTTCCATTTACTATTTTCGTGAATACCTAAAAACATTTAAGCAGATTGATTAATGCACGCAAATTAACGATTTAAAACTTTTATTAATGCTCTCTTTTACGTTACTATCACTTAGTTTGATCTAACCCTACTAACGTGTGTAAACTGGCTAGACACATAATATGCGATTTCATACTTAAGAATTGAAGATTAAAATTAATACTATCATTTAGTTTCTAGCCAACTTCGTAACCAATGTTAAAATAAATCGAAACTGATTCCCTTTTCTCGAAACCAGTATAAATTTGCTTTTCTAAATAGCTAAGAGGCTAAGTGCAATTATTTGAATAGATATTCAATTAACTAAATTTTCCAAATTTGAAATTTCTTATTATTAAATTTTTAAATGCTAAAATTCGAAGTTTACACTTGAAATTGGATATTAAAAAACTTGAAATGTTCAGTCAAACGTAAATATGAAAGCCAAACTTTACATACGCTAGTAATTAAGATTTATGCTAATTAAAATGTAACTTTATCAAATATGCATATACGGCTTCATTAATGCTTCTAAATAAATAAGACTGTGACGTAAATTTTGATTAGCAAAAATAAAATTTCTGCATCCAAATAAAGGATAAACTATTATAGGAGACTGTGTAACGTATCACTACACTCATTTTTAAAATTTCCTAATAAAATTAAACTTTGAGCTTTTGTCTTACTTTTTAATTTACTTTGAGTAAAGTTTTGATAAATTAAGCATTTTTTTAAACAAAAACAATTTGTATCTGTCGACGTATTGATATTAATAACTATGTTAAGTGTTTTCAATTTATTTCATTTTTTTTCTAAATGTGTTTAATTGTACTGTGTATAAAAATTCAATGACGATATCGATTACTGCTTCGATTTAACTATAATCCTTTTTAAACCTGTTTATTGAATGTTTATTGTTTGTATGATTGTTTTACTAATAATGCTCATGAGTTTACTGTTATCATTCTTAAATTTCAAAACCATAATCTAGGCCGACTAATTTCATAATGGCCGCCAATGATACTGTAACTGGCCAAACGTCTCTAGCTAACATTTCTTGGCAATTAAACGATGGAACCGTAGAATATTATTCACCTTTCGTGGTCAGCAGACAGGATGCCATATATAGCTTTATAACTGCCTTACGAAACCATCTTGATGAAGTCGATAAAATATACGCAGACGCCGAAATCCAAATTATACCGAGAAATGTGCCAGAATCAAGGATAAATTCCAAAGAATTGTTCATATATAAAGAGACCACTTGACCAAACCCAAGAACAGACATTTCATGGGGAAAGTTCGAGCTTTTAATGTGGAAGGATACATTACTGTATAATTACGATTTAGTAAATTATAGCGAATTAATGAGTTACCGAAAAAAGTTACGGAAAATAGTAGACAAAATGATATCTGCGGTCCATAAAGTATCTGTATTTTAATATTGTAATTTCTCCTTTGATTAAAATATAAATTTTCAATCTAAAAATTTGTAAACCATTTTGGATTTGAAATTCGAACGCTTGAAGCGCTTGTACTTCCAAGCGCCCAATATTCTGGGAATAAGATAAAACGAATATAAACTGATAAATCTAAAAATAAAACACAACGCAAGTAAGACTGAACAACGAAATTAATTGAAATAAATAAAATAAATTATTTATTCAAAAGTACAACTACTATACGACCACCACCCAACATTATTATTATTACAATATCACCTATGCTTGACAATTAAGACAATGATTGTAGTGTCAAGCGTGTGTGTGATTATTCATTAATGAATATTTTTACCCTTACCAATTTCTTTTTATATATTTTTTATATCCTTTTCAGTTACCCAACTATTCATTTTACTTGGATAACCCCACCATTTAACCAGATATTTCATTTGCTTACCCATTTTTTTGCTACTTAATATTTTTTCAATTTTAAAAAATGTTTTAACGGTAGGTTTTGCTACTTTTTGTAATTTAGCCTCGTAATATATTCCTTGAATAGGTTCTCCTTGACTGTCAATTACTCTGTACACCGTATAGGGATGCCTCAAAAGAACACAATGAATGGTAAATATTTCTTCTGTCCAATTAGGACTAACAGCTTCTTTGTCAAATATGCCTTTCCAACAGGAAAGAAGCACGCTATCACCAGCACTTTATAGGCAGGTTTTTTAGTCTTTTCTTTATAATAATTTGGACCATACAATTTCTCGTATACTTGTGCCTCATTTTGTGATCCTACATTCAATGATGCTAAACCCGTTAGCCGTGATGGAGTGCTATTATAACCTTTTACTACGCTTTGTAAATCTTCCAAATAACGATAGGTAAATTTTTTCCTAGCTAACATTTGAAGTTTCATTCTTATAGTACGATTAAACCGTTCCACTACAGCAGCTTTTTTGTCGCTTACTGATGTATAAAAATTTACTTGATAATCATTCATCAAATTGCGTACATTGGCATTTTCAAACTCTTTGCCTTGATCGGTGTGAAAATTAGCCGGATCGGGGTTTAAGAATGCTCCAAACAAGTTTAAACATAGTGTCACTGTGTGGGGAGGGCCCCCACGTGTCAGCGGCCACGTCCCCCCTCCCTGGTATTGGCGGGCGGGCGGCGGCAAGTGGGCGAGCAATTATATTTAAAAAAGCAAATGCTTCGTACAACTACTATCCAAACAACACCCAGTTTCTTTTTACAGTGCATCTTGCAGAACCAATTCAACTCAGTTCGCCATACTGGGAGGTGGGATTGGTGGACATCATCTTTCCATCAGCCTGGGAGAATGTTACCGATAGCTGCGACACATTTGGGTACACTATATCTGTGCCCAAAATTGAAAGACCTTTTGTGAAACCGGCACCAGGCAGAGTAAAGAGTTTGAGTGCTGACCACATCATTGAGTTGCCAGATTATAAGATGGCAGATCTGTGGATAATACAACCCATACATCTTAAATGTAACAATTTAAGGATATGTCATGGAAACTATGACAATATAGAGCAGTGGTTCCCAACCTTTTCTAAACTGCGGAGCACTTTTCTGAATACCAAACTTTTGCGGAGCACCCTCAATTAAAATTTTAGTAAATTGAAATGCCTTCTGGTGGGGCATGTACCTCATGTTGGGAAACAGGGGTTTAAAGTCAAGGACTGTATTAAGGTCATTCAGCAAGAGCTGGTCTGCTTTTTCCTTCTTTATTTCGGTACATGCAAAGAAAACCAACTAACATAAATTAGACCACAAGGAAATACATTTAGCACTAACACAGAGTGATGATAAAATACAGAAATCTATTAGCATGCATTTCACAAGTGTTTTTGTAGACATTTTTATTAAAATTTGAAAAATTGTAAAAAAATTAAAAAAAGATGGTTATTTTAGGTACTGTATATTTTTTTGGGAGCACTTTCAGAGGGCTTGGGGAGCACTAGTGCTCCCCGGAGCACCGGTTGGGAACCACTGATATAGAGGTTTTGCTAAAAGAAATGCTCTGCTAATGTTCTGCTAATCTCATATGTGTCTTTGTAGCACATGATGCATACAATGTCATTGCTGAAAAGAACCCCTTCTTTTTTCAACATTTTAATCTAACCAGTGTTACTACCAGCATCGCTAACAAGCATGTGCCTGGTGCAGCTCTAAACTTTGATTTTGACAATCAAGACTTTTGGAGGGTTATAACATAATTTTACACAATTTGGACCTGGGCCCCAATGTGGCAGCTGCACCGCTCATTACCCGAATTAATTATGCGCATGGTAACATCCTACTAGCTTTTGATTTCACTGCCAATAATGCCGGAGGAGACATGATGCAGTCTTATAAGTCAAGCATTCTTCAGATATCTGGTACTTTTAAAGTACCTCTTCCAGACAACATACAGCTGGTGTACTATCACATCTTTAGCCTAAAAGCCTACATTGTCAGGACCAGACAATTAACAATCATCAGTAGTTAGGGTACAATTGAAGCTGGGCCAATCAGCGTTGAGCTTTTGGGAACGAAATTTGAATCTGACCAATCAGAGAGCTGGATTGGGTGGTGGGCGTCGCTAAGTGAAAAAGTGGGCGGAGCCTGCTGTTACAAATGCCCCATGTTAAACTCTCATAGTGACGTCATAACTTCTTTTTGTGTTACACTGTATGAGGCAACCCTGTATGTTTGCGCTCTCAGCTGTTGTGTGTTAAATGGGTAACGCATGTGTAGCATAAACATAGCCACTCCGTGTTTGTCGATATTAATCCAATTAGGCTACGCCCTAATTAGTTACAGTTTTAAGTGCATATATATGTTCAGTCTATTATTTATGTGTCAAGGTCATGCATTTGTTTTGACATGAGAGGAATGTGTGAAGTAGTTTATGGCAATATGAAAAACAGGTGGCATGATGAGTCATACATTTTTTTGATTGACAATGCACAATTCAATTTAAATGTTTATTTGTGGTTAAACATTGTGGGTGGAGCTTAATTAAAAAAGTTGCCCATGTTAAAGTCCCATAGTGACATTACAATTTCTTTTTGTGTTACACTGTATGAGGCAACCCTGAATGATTGCGCTCCCAGCTGTTGTGTGTTAAATGGGTAGCGCAAATGGAGCGTAAATGGAGCACTCTGCATCTGTTGATATTAATTCAATTATGCTTTACCCACTTTTATGTAAGAAAACATGTCAAGGTCAAGCATTTGTTTTGACATGAGAGGAATGTGTGAAGTAATTTATGGCAATATGAAAAACAGGTGGAATGATGAGTCATACATTTTTTTTCGGTTTACAGTGCACAATTCAATTTAAATGTTTATTTGTGGTTAAACATTGTGGATGGAGCTTAATTAAAAAAAGTTGCCCATGTTAAAGTTCCATAGTGATGTTACATTCCTTTTTGTGTTTCACTACATGAAGCATCCCTTTAAACATTGTGCTCCCAACCGTTGTGTGTTAAACGTATTGTATAAACATAGCGCTCTCAATTTGTCAATATTAATTCAATTAGTCTCCACCTATTTTTATGTAAAAAAACATGTCAAGGTCAAGCATTTGTTTTGACATGAGAGGAATGTGTGAAGTTATTTATGGTAATATGAGAAGGAGGTGGAATGATGAGTCGTACATTAATTTTCGGTTTACATTGCACAAATCCATAAAACACAAATTATTTATGTTGATTGAAGATGACTTGGTTAGGTTTCAGAGAGTATAGTTTTCACAACAGAGTTTTGCCATGATGACTTATACATTCTTTTGGTTGACAATGCACAATTCAAATAAATGTTAGTTTAAGGTTTTGGTGTGGTTGTCAGTGTTTATAATTAAAAAATGATTTGGTTGAGTTTAAAATAGTATAAATTTGAGAATACCTAGTTCGTTTTTTGAACAACATGTAAATTTAAAATGAAATGGATTATTTATGCTGAGGTTTGACCTTGACATACAATTTTTGAATGTCAACATGCATGTGAAGGAGAGAAAAAGGGAAAGAGGAAAGCCATACAAATTGTAAAGTGGAGGAACGGAGAATGGTGTGAAAAGCAAGTCCCATAGTGACATCACAACTTTTAGTAAAACTTTGGCAGAAATGTTTAATGTTGATTTACACTCCCAACTGTTGTGTTATAAGTGTGTTGTGTAAATGTTGCATTCTTGATTTGACTATATTAACCCAACAAGGTTCTACCCATTTTTTGTGATACCATGTATAATAAAGAATAAAATGGATTATTTATGCTGAGGTTTAATCTTGACATACCAGTCTTGAATGTTAATATGCATGTAAAGGAAAGAGAGTAAAGAGAGAGGAGGAGGGAATGGGAAAGGTAATAAATATGTAAAGGGGAAGATAAGGAGGGAGGTGTTGACAGCTATGTTTATATAACACACTTTAAAATGTCAATATTGTTAGGATGTAATTTTTTTTATTCAATAAGTGTAATCATTTAATATGCAATTTAGTAAGCATTTATAAATGTAAACAATTATTACTTTTTATTTTTATTTGATAATTAATTTGAACTTAAAAATGTGAAATTTAATAATAAATATTTTAATAGTAAAATGTTTATCCTGTTTTGGAATGTTTTACAGGATTTTAATATAAAATTTTAAAATTAGTTTTTACTTTCATAAGTGTAAAATTCACATTCTTAAGTGTAAATTAAGAATGCTTTTAATTGTTAACCATACACTTTAAAAAGCAGATATCAAAATTATAACGTATGTAGTAGACAGATTATTAACGAGTTAATTGTTGTTGTGATTGCGTGTTGAGAGGGACTGAAAAATAAAAAGTCAAAAAAGTCAAAAATCAATGTGAAAGAGTCAAATTATTTTTAAAAGCAATAAACCGCTAGCCCTGGATCCAATACCAAACATTTTATGCAGTGCCTCTATTGGTAAATAGCAGAGTGAGGACAAATGCTGTTAAAGTAAGTAATTAATTAAAATTTATATCCTTACCCGGCTAACAATTGGTAGCAGAGCGTAGTTTTTAAACAGTAGGGGGTTAGATAGACTTAAAAATTTAGGTCAACAACATTGCATGAGTGTTTGCTTGGTGAAAGAGTTAGTGGTAAGCCTTTTTGAGAAGTAATAGTTAAGTGAAAAGTATTGGAAATTGAATAAGAATAAATCAAGGGAAAAATAAATGAAAATTAAATAAGAACATTGTGGAGAAATAATTAAAAAGAACAAATTAGAGAAATTGTGTTGTATTGTTTACAGTGTTAAGGATTGCTAAGGGGACCCTAAAACAAAGAAAAAGAAAAATAAATAATTAAATAAGTTAAAAGTAATTGTAAATATAAGTAATTGTTGAGAAATTGGCAGAAAAAGAGGAAAAATACAATAAAAAGCTGAGAAAAGAAAAGATTTAGCGGCCGATTAAATAACGGGAAAAACGCTCGTAGGGATACATTGAAATTAGTCTCATTTATCGGCACTTTCGTTGTGAGACAAACGGCCATAGGAAACCATTGAATTTAGTCCCGAATATTAATTTAGCGGTTATTTTAAGGGGATTTAAGGGATATTAAGTAGAAAAAAGCTATTTTATGATAAATTAAAAAAATTTTAATAATAAAATATAGATTTTGGTAATTATTTTAGTTGATTAAGGAAATTTTAAAACTTTTTGAACTTGGCTCATTGAGTGTTGGTGATACAAAAACACTTTGTACACGAAATAAAATTACATTACAACAATATTTTACAAACAATTTTGAACAAAATTTGAAACATTTTTAAACATTTTAAGCAAATTTAGACAAGTTAAGGCATCAAAAGAAGATGGCAACTGGAGAGCTCAAAAAGGTCAGTCCTGTTTTATTAAGTTTAATTCCTCAATTTAGTGGCTCAACTAAGGAAGCAGTAGATGTTCTACAGTTTTTGGATAGTTTAAGCAAAATTAAAAGATTGGCTGTGTTGGAAGATGAAACTGTAATTGTTTTGGCTGCCACAAAATGTCAAGGAGCTGCATTGGAATTTTATAAACATTTATCTGGAAATACTTTAACATCACTAGAAGCATTTGAAGTGGCATTTAAAAATAGATTTAAGGAACAAAGACCATTTAAACAACGCATGGCTGAATTTACAAATATAATTCAGAAACAAGATGAGTCTGTAAATGATTATGTGGACAGAATAATTACAGCTGCAAAGAAATTATCTATTGGGCCTGGAGCAAATCTACAATATCAGGACATTGAAAATTCCATGGTGTTATCCAGGTTCATTGAAGGGTTAAGACCAGAAATAAGAGATGTTGTATTAATAAAAGACAATACAGACACATTAAATGGAGCTGTCCAAGCTGCTATATTACAGGAGTCCAACAATGCTGCCTATTCCAGAAAAACAATATTCAGTAAACAAAATAAAGAAGAATTATCTACTTCAGGTCAAAGTAATTCAAAGAAACAGGAAAAGCCAATTGAAAAGAATAAGAAAACTTTATTGGATGTCCACACGGAGTTGGTACAAAAGTTGGCTGCCATGATGCAAAATAATAATACAAATCAATCAAATTCTGAGGATAAACAAGAAAAAGAACCAAGTTTAGCTGAATTAAGAGAATTTTATTATAACAATTATCAGGGAAATAGCTTTCCAAGAAACCCCTCCAATACATTTAGGGGCCGACCACGTTGGAATTAAGGAAACGGATATCGCAATAATACTTTTAATAATTTTAGAGGTAAACAAGTTCAAAGGGAAAATTTTAATAATTTTAATACACAATCATTTAGTAAACAGGGAATTGAGTGTTATAATTGCCACAGAAAAGGTCATTATGCTAGAAATTGTTGGAGTAAACCACAAACAGGTGGAAATAATTATAGAGAACCAGGAAATTCAAAACAAAAAGAATACCAAAATCAACAAACATTGCGAAATGATGATTTAAACTCCCCTGCCCATCGCAACTAGAGAGGGTATGCGATAAGGGGCCAAATTTAGAAAAAAGAAAAACAAATCTTAATTGTTTTGCTTTGTGGATGACACAATCGGAGAGTCCTTCGATCATGGTGAAGATGGGAAAAGTCTCTTTAGTAGCTTTGTATGATTCGGGTGCAACCATGTCAGTTATTACACCTTCAGCTGTAAAAATAGCTTTGAGTGAAGGGTTAAAATTAGAAAAATCACCTACAGATGTCACTGCTATAACTGCTTCTGGAGATCTACCAATAAGTGGCAAATATGATTGTCACATGAAGTTTGGTTCAGTCTCCCATAAAGTTGAGTTATACAAGATAAGTGACACCTATTTGAAAGGATTTAAATTAGTTATTGGCATGGATTTAATAAAAGCTATGAATCTTCACTTTGATCCAAGTACTAATCGCATACACAATCCTGAATGGGGCACTGTGCGAACTTTGTGTCTGACTCCACAGACTAGTAGCCTTGAAACCAATGTAAAGCAAAAACATTTGGCTGCTACGATGTTGGAAACAGAAAAATGATTTGGATTTCCTCTCACAATTTCAGTTGGGTCATTTAAGTTTGGAAGATAAGGGAAAAATAGAAAAAATATTGTTAGAGTATAGAGATGTATTTGCAACAAAGGTAACACAGTTAAGTGAAACAAATTTAATAAAACATCATATTGAGTTAACAGATAATATACCAGTTTATCAGCAACCTTATGTGGTACCTCAGGCTTATGAGAAGGATTTAAAAAAGATAGTTGCAGATCTACTAGAGTCCCGCATACTGCAAGCATGATAAATGTCCTTTGCCACATATTGAACAAATATTGGAGAAAATAAGAACTGCAAAGTACTTCACTGTCTTTGATTTCACCAGTGGATTTTACCAAGTACCACTATAAAAAGAGGATCAATCAAAAACAGCTTTTGTAACACCATTTGGGCAATTTGAATTCACAAGAATGCCAATGGGACTTAAAACATCACCAAATGTATTTCAAAGACTGGCTGAGAAAGTTTTCGAGGGAATGTTGGGTCAGGGAGTAATAGCCTATATAGATGACATCTTAATTTACTCAGATACCATAGAAGAACACTTACAAAATTTAAGAAAAGTGTTAGATAGAGTAAGACAGGCACTCATGAAAATTAAACCAAACAAAGCACAGATTTGTTTGGGTAGAGTAGCTTATTTGGGGCATGATTTAGAAAAGGGAAAAATTTATCCGCAACAAAACAAACTGGATGCCGTTCAAAATTTTATGGTTCCAAAGAAGGTCAAACATCTTCAAACATTTTTGGGTTTAGTAAATTACTATAGAAAATTTATAAAGAATCATGCAGAGATAACAGCTTGTCTCACTGGCTTACTAAAAAAGGATGTACCATTCAAATGGATTGAAGTTCATCAAAAGGCTTTTGAACTTCTCAAATCACGTCTATGTTCTGAATCATGTTTAAGAATAGCAGACTGGGATAAACCATTCATCTTAACAACAGATGCCAGCAATTTTGCTGTGGGAGCAGTCCTAGAACAACAATTTGGAGATGGTAGACATCCAATTGCTTATGCCAGTAAGAAGCTATCAAAAACAGAAGTAAATTATCCACCTATTCAAAAGGAAGCTCGTGCTTGTGTCTTTGGTGTAGAACACTTTCGATATTATTTAGCAGGACGCAAATTCGTTTTAATTACCGATCATGCACCACTACAATACATGCTACAAAATAAGAATAAAAGTGCTTTCGTGTCTAGATGGGCTATGAGAATACAAGCATTTGATTATGAAGTTAAGTACAAACCAGGAGTAAAAAACAGAGCCGATCCTTTAAGTCGCTCACCACAATATGAAAAAGAAAATGAGGAAAATGTTATTGACTCGGGGGATTCCAGTTCTAAAGATGATGATATATTATTTTATGGAATTCAGGATAAAACAAATATAAGACAGGAACAGGAAAGGGATGACATATTACGAGTAATTATAAAAGCATTACAAAATAAAAATTCGGAAAATGGTCAGAAATATAATAAGCAAGGATTTAAGTTAAATGAGTCAGGTTGTTTAGTTAAAAGTGTACCTGACAAACATAATAAGGAAATTATTAGAGATTTAGTGTGTTTACCAGAAAAGTTAAAATTGGAATTTTTAGAAATGTCACATGACATTCCTCTTGCAGGTCATTTGGGCTTTGATAAAACATATGAATAACTAAAAAATGAGGTGTACTGGCCAAGAATGTATGAGGAAATTAAGAATTATGTTAAAACATGTGAGTTATGTAACCTTTGTAAGGCACCACAGATGAAAGCCGCATTACAGCGAATGCCTGTGTTAAATGGACCAATGCAGAGATGGTCATTGGACATTTTGGGTTCTTTGCCAATGTCATATGACAGAAATCGCTATGTGGCTGTATTTACAGATAACTTTTCGAAATGGGTTGAGGCAAAAGCTTTACAAGATCAGACAACAACTACTGTAGCTGAAGCTTTAGTTAACAATGTAATTTGTCGTCATGGATTATTTTCAGAATTGCTAACTGATAAAGGGAGTAATTTTACAGCAGAATTATTTAGAAATGTTTGTGAAAAACTAGATACAAAAAAGATTTACACTACAGCTTATCATCCTCAGAGTAATGGACAGGTAGAGAGATTTAATAAAACTTTTGCAAATATGCTAAAACATTATGTAAATGAGGATCAAACAAATTGGGACACCCAATTGCCTACTTTAATTTTTGCATACAATACTGCATGTCATAGCACTACAAAACAAACTCCATATTATTTAATGCATGGACGAGATCCAATTTTGCCATATTATCTTGCAACAGGTGCTTATAAACCAGTTTACAATCCAAATTTTGTTACGGAATTGACCACTAAAGTGCAGAATGCATTTGAACTAGCTAGAACACATTTGCAGGAATAGTGGGATAAAGTAAAAGCTAGGGATAAGGGAAAGACTTCTCAAAATTATAATGTGGGAGATTTGGTTTTTCTATATACTCCTGCACTACAAATGGGACTTACTAAGAAACTTAGCAAATTACAAAGAGGTCCTTATAGAATAATAGCTAAATTGTCAGAAGTAAATTTTAAAATTCAACACATTCAGAAACCAAAGGATATCCAAGTAGTTCATGTAAACAGATTAAATTTGTACACACCTAGAACTCCTTATCTTATAAGAAATAAACAATCAGAAAGAAAAAAGCAATTTCAAAAACCAGTAAATAATGACAATAGTGAGGATGCATTTATGATGGAATCAGACTCAGATAAAGAAACTATTAATTTAAAACAAGCATTAGATCCAATTCATACATTAGAACTCGTCAAGGAACATATCCACGATTTATTCCTAGAGATTGGGGTGATCATCCGGTGTATACTGAAACACCTGCAGACATTGAAGGAGAAAATACCCTTCATCGTTCATTAATGGATTGGTTTGATAACTAATGTTATTTTATTAATCTCTTTTCTTTCAGACTTTTTTTGACGTTTTTGGTAGTGGGTTCAGTGTGGATGGAAAAAGTTCGAATATGTGAATGGAAGGGGGAAAAAGCAGTTTGTAGGAATGTGGCAAGAGATTTTGCAAAGCACAATCTGACTATAAGAGCACCCAAGGAAGCATGTTTCCTACATAGACATATGTGTAAAGATTGCATTACAGCATGGAATACCAGAATCCTTGACCCTTATACTGGAGAACTTCATCAAATCAATGACTTTTTTCTTATGTATGAGGCCAATGATAATGGGATTGCTACCATGTATAAGTGTACAACACCTTTGACAAATGATGCATGTGAATGTCCTAAAATGGGATGTAATGGTAATGCTCGCTATTGTGCTAATCAAACTAGCAATGCAGATAAAAAGAGTTGTTATTGTAATGCCACACCAGCAACAACATATCTAAATTTTACAGTTCATGGAACTTACTATGCTAATCCATTGTTTATAAATTATAGAATATGTTATTTTGCATATACAAAACAAAAACTAAATTTTTGAATTCGTCAATTATTATCTTTAAAAGAAACTTTAAATGATTTGGTTCAATCATTCCAAGTGGGAAGTGACAAAATTACTTTTGAAAAGGTTGGTAATTTAACAATGTCAAAAGAAGGAGTAGAATATACTGTAAAAGTAACTCCAAATTCAGAAATTTACATTCCTGATGAATTTTATTTATATCCAGGAACCTTATTAGTATTCTTCTCAGACAGTTTTGGTAATATTGAAGAACAGTCTATTTTCATTGATAAGATTGATGTTTGCTCCAGAATAAGATGCTATATCTGTTGGAACAAATTGAAATATTATCAATGCATTCCTTCCTATTTACGATATACATTAGTATGCATATTAATAATCTTAACAAGTATTATGCTATCACATCTAAGACGCATATTCAAAATGATATGGAATTGCATGAAATGCTTCATTTTTGTGTGTTCAATAATGAAAAAATTATGTAAAGGAACCTTAAAATTATCTTATTTATTTGGAATCCTTTTGGGAAATCGAGTAATGGACGCAACAGACCGTGCTCGTCAGCGGCTTATAAATTTTCAGGCTGACATTGCACCTATAGTAATGTTAACTTTAGTGTTTGGCTTGTGCCTTGCTTCAGCTGATATAAGTTGTAATGAACATAAAATAATTGCTGCACTTGTCTCTGCATGTGATTCTCATGAGGGTTTCAAAAATTGTCGCACGGAAACTCAAGTACAACTAACATTGCATGGTATCAGTTACTCAGTGTGCTTGTGGCTACAAAATGAGCAACGTGGTGATTTGGCTGAAATGAGCATCACATTTGATCGCATTGAATGTGATTGGTCAACTAGACTTTTATATTATACCTTTCCCACTGACACTCAATTTGTGCATTCATTTGCTTGTCCATACACTAATGTTTGTGACAAGGGTATGTATTGTCGCAGGGATTGGTCATGGGCAATTGACTTATCTGAGGAGGCCTGGGAAAACTTATTGCCAAGCTGGATCAGCTGGCTTGGATTACTTTTGTTTTTGGATGTATTATATACAGCCTTGTCATTTTTATAGATGGTATCTTAAACCAGACTATACAATGACACATAAAGTGTATAACATTGATAGAAAAGTATGCCATCCAATTTTAAAGGTTGTCTATAACAAAACTTTTACTGTTTATATAAGACCAAACAAGATTGAATCCGTTATGGGAGGAAAAATTGAAATTCAGATCATAGGAAACTATGATCAACCAACCGATTTTGTTAATAAGAATTTAATTGTTGATGTCTTTGATTTTACTTGGAGAAAGCTAGTGAACCTAGTCGACCCAAATATGGTGAAATTGGAGATGTACAAGCTGAAAGAATTGATGATAAAAACTTTATATTTGATGAACATAAAGTTGCAACTAACTTTTTTGAAAATAGAATGATTGTATATACCACACCTAGTTTTCTGACTAAAATGATTACAAGTAAAATTATAAATTGCCATTAAGAATCATAATTAATGAATCATAATTTGTATGTAAATTCTGAAGGAAAGTTGAGATCAAAGCAATTGATGAGTAATCCATTAGTTGTACATTTGACACTGCAAAATATATCAATTTCTATACAAACACATCGAATTTGTCCTCATATTGATGACATAATTTCATTAAGGGGTTGTTATGCATGTATGACTCATGCATCAATAATTATAACTGCAAGATCAGTGTGTTTTCCTGGTTTAGCAAGTGTCACTTTTGAAAAAATTAAAGTTCACACTCAATCAATAGCTTTGACAACCACTTCCACTACATATGACATTCAATTTCGATCAGAATTAAAATGTATCACTGACAAAATATGTTTACACCATCGAACATTTTACTCATGTGAAATTGTGTCTCACTGTTTAGATGAGCCAGTAATTAAACTTGAACAATTAAATGTTTCAGTTCAAAACTCTACTACTGATATTAGGGGTTCATTTAATGATATGTTATCATATATTACTGGTAATTTGTTTTCATTTACATCTTATATTAGAATAGGTATTATAGTTATAGGTATAATGCTAGCATTTATGATTTTGGGGTTTATGATTTCATGTTGTATGCGATTTAAAAAGTTAATTGCTAATTAATGTATTTTTAGCCTGTGGATTCAACAACAAAAAAGTAAATCAGCAAATATTAATCATGAATCCTCACCAGTTGAGTTCATCAATAATGAATTTTTTATTAACATCATCCCTTACTCTTATGAACACTGATTATGGTCTGTTTCCTGAGCGACTTCAAAATCATTTTTATGCTGACACCATTTCACGGTTTTCATCGACTCCGGTTGAAACTCCAATTTTGGCCAACTACAGGGAAAGTCTATACATCACTGTATGTTATGGAAATCTCTCATTTTATGTTAGAGTTATCCATATTGGGAGGCCAACATTTCTGCTGCATACAGAACCAAGGGCAGCAGTAACAAAATTACTGGGAGTGTGTGAAACATCATCGGGAGTGAAGCCATTTGTGCTGGATGCCACACACATCACCTTTTTTCGTTTTATGTTGTGTCATTTCTACATGCACAAATCGACAAGTTTTCTTACTGAGGCCCGATTCACATCCTGCAGAACCATGCCGGATATTGATCACCTGATACCGAGAAATCAACGTCAAATAGTTCAGGCAGTACGGTGTGATGATCATGAAAATAGTGCTCAAAATCCTCAACCTGGACCCAGTAATCAGGCTGTTGGAAATGAGGCACCTTTAGAGGGAAATGCTCCAATACGTCGTGGCCGTGGACTGCGATTCCAGCCTCTGCACCATATAATAAGGGGTGGGCATTTTGAGGAAACCATCAGACCATCAACACTTGGTAGGGGAAGATCTCGTCGTCAGCCTCCCCCACCCAACCAATAAATCATATTCATTTCAAATATCTATTCATTTAAATAGCACTTATGTAATCCATAGTGAGGTATAGTTAGCCTGTGTAACCTTATCTTTATCTATATATATATACTAATTCAAACAAGTTAAATAATCCAGGTTAGTTAGGTATGTTATTAAATGTTATTAAACGTTAGGTAAATATTATAGTTTTTATTGTTTTTTAGCTTTGTTTCACCTTTTCAAGATTTTAATTTGCAATTTAAAATCTTGGGGGGGCGAGTGTTAGGATGTAATTTTTTTTATTCAATAAGTGTAATCATTTAATATGCAATTTAGTAAACATTTATAAATGTAAACAATTATTACTTTTTATTATTATTTTTATTTGATAATTAATTTGAACTTAAAAATGTGAAATTTAATAATAAATATTTTAATAGTAAAATGTTTATCCTGTTTTGGATTTCCTTACAGGATTTTAATATAAAATTTTAAAATTAGTTTTTACTTTCATAAGTGTAAAATTCACATTCTTAAGTGTAAATTAAGAATGCTTTTAATTGTTAACCCTACACTTTAAAAAGCAGATATCAAAATTATAACGTATGTAGTAGACAGATTATTAACGAGTTAATTGTTGTTGTGATTGCGTGTTGAGAGGGACTGAAAAATAAAAAATCAAAAAAGTCAAAAATCAATGTGAAAGAGCCAAATTATTTTTAAAAGCAATAAACCACTAGCCCTGGATCCAATACCAAACATTTTATGCAGTGCCTCTATTGGTAAATAGCAGAGTGAGGACAAATGCTGTTAAAGTAAGTAATTAATTAAAATTTATATCCTTACCCTGCTAACAATATAAATTCTTGGTAACTTGGTTTGTAACACAGATGAGTAATTCAAAATAGGAATTTTAAAACTGCTTTTAAAAATAACACAAGTGTTTTCTTTCAAAGTAGTGTTACAAGTGTAATATAAAATGGCAGGGTAAAGACACATTACATGCAATATACATATTCTTTTTTGACTGTATTTTTATTCCTGTTTATGTGGCATCTGGACGGACATAAACCATTATAAACATACAAAAATCATTTCTTTTGATTTGAATACAATTTTAGTAATATAAGCAATGACTATTAAAAGGTTGAGGTTAAGTATACCTTTTTGACAGCCATAAATATTTTTTAGACATTTCTTTATGATTATTGTAAGTGTTTAAATATTTATTTGAACAGGATTTTAATGGTTGACATGGTTGGTGAGATTCATTAAAAGTTGGTTGACATCTTGAGGATTGTTAGGTGGTGGATAATCTATATACAAAATGTTTTTAAGAAAAAACCCAAAAAAATCTAAAAATATTTTTATACAAAATTGGTAAAAAGACTTACTTGATTGTTTCAACATCAACAGTGGCATAATGAATTTTGGCAAAATTAATGGAGGTGGTATATAATGTTGAACATAAAGTGGTATTTAAATAACATTACTATATATGGTCATATTTAAAATATAGACTAAAGTAATAAAATTAAGTTTATTTGTTAATGATGTGTTTTTATAGACAAATATTTTAAAAATCTTACATGTGATATTAATCTTTATAATTATACTATTAATTATAAAATAATGCTTTAAAACATTGAGGTTTGGCTTATGTTGGACATAATCCAGACATATGGCTCACTTTTAGGGAGCAGGCTTTGAGATATCTAAAAATGAATTTAAAAGTTTGAAACATGCTGTGAAAATTGTTTAATAAATCTTAATATACCATACATTACAGCCTGTAAAACGCACTTTTTTATCGGTGAATGGCCTCCAAAACTTAATGTGCATCTTCTACTTGAAATTGATATAAAATTGTCCAATTTTAGATTTTATATATGAGGAGGACCATAATGACAGTAAAGAGAAAGAAAGTAGTTCAAAAAATGATTTTTAGTTATTTTAAAGGTCACTTGTACAGATTCTTTAAACTAAGAATTGGATTTGAAGTCTTTTTTGGTGAACCACTAATAAAAATGATAAAAATATAAATATGCTTAAAAATATATTATATTAAAAATATGCTTATTTAAAAATATGCTTAAAAATTAAGTTGCATTTTACAGTTGCTAGTGTCTTATAGTCCATAACACACAATGCATTGTGTAAAAGTGCCAACTTAATAACTTTCAAATCTGGAATTTAATTATTGTGGGGTTGATCATTTAGCACTTTTTTAAAAAATCAGATGCAGAATTCATAATTTTTAGGTAGAGAAAAAAGATTACACATTGATAGTTTTATTTAATTGTGTGCATTTATCTTATGCCAATTTTGACCATTATAATTGAGTAGAAATAAATTGATACAACAATTTGTAATATGAGGCCTATTCACTAATAAGAGGAAAGATTGTTTTATAAAGCATTGGATGTTTTCATTAGCCAGAGTTAAGTTAAAAAAGAGGGTGATTGTATATTAACTTAAAACAGATGAGATGAATGGTGAGGTGGAATTTAAGAATTTTAAAAATATTTCACATGAAAATTTAATCAAAAAATAGAAAATATATTTGATCATTTCATTAATAAATTATCCAATTTAAATAAAGAAAATGAGTAAATGGCTTTCAAATATCTCAATGCGTGTATGCGTTTTTGTTTATAGAGTGCTCAATTATAAAATCTGGTATATATTGCTATCATAAATCATGAATGTTTGACTGGCAATTACTGCCAGATACCATAATTAATATTCATAATTTAAACAATACATTTAAATTGACTGGTAGAAATATACCTTACAAAAAGCATATGTAATATACATATGAGATTTTGTCAAATGTGGTGGTGGTGTGACAAACAGGTATATAAAAAATGTGACAACATAAATAAAGAAAAAAACCAAATAAGTTAATTGTTTTTCTTGACAATAGTGACAATATTATGTGTTGCACTAACGTCATCAAGGTAGAAATTAAAAATTCACATTATTGTCAAGCAGAAGTGAAAAGTGTAAACAAAAGTATATAAAATTTAAAAATTTATGCAAAATAGAGTATTGACTGCAACAACCTAAAAATTTGTGTAAAAAGACCAGTGTACTGATACATATACATGACAGAATAGGAGAAATTAAACAATTTGTCAAGCTTATTAAAAATGTGGTGGATTTAAATTGCAAATTAAGGGTTATTTTACCAGCCTAGATCCTCAAATAAAAGAGAATTTTAGGGTACGATTATTGTTGGATGATGAGCACTACAGCGGTGTAGTTAATGTATCTTTACTATATGTTACTCAAAAATATTGTATTTTGTTTTTGAAAGGTGTTAACAATCATCATTATTGTATGCATAATTGTCTGACTTGTAACAATGCAGAGTGCAAAGATTTTAAGATAGCATTGCAGTGGTCTGACAAAGTGTAATTGCTGATTGAAATTTTTTGGATTGGCAATGCTTCTGGAAAAACCATAAAAATAAGATGTGCCAGAAATGGATATATTGCGCTATGTTCAAATCTTACATTTCATCAAATATTGTAAATATTGGAAAAATAGGTGTATTTAATTAACAATGTTTTATTCAAAAATATGATCCTCTAAGAAGTAATAAATATGGTCAACTCTCACCACCCACTGCAGGTGTGTGGTATTTTGATTATGAGTGTTTAGTGGTGAAGGAGAACAATGCCCCTATTGCACAATAACTAAATTGGACTAATGATGACAATCAGGGAAAACAAATATTTGATGCCAGAGAAAACACCAATCATATGTTTTAGGAATGTATTTTTGAAGAGCTGATAAAATATATTTTTATAAATAATTTTTTGTTAATCAGTACAGCTAGGAGTATGGTCATCATTTGGTGCTGCAATGGCTGTTGCAAATGGCATGAGTTTTTAGATAATTTGGAATGGGCAAAATTATAAAAATTATTATTTTTATTAATTCACATGTTTTACTTGTTTTGCTGATGGCTTTACCAAACACTTAACTTGTAATACATTAAAAATAGCCATTTTGTGCAAAAATGTAACCACTTAGAAAATCAAAATTATGTTAGTTAATGACTGGATTTGAAATTTTACAAACCTAATTTGAAAAAGCATGGCACAGGAACATCAAAGCCTGTTGGACTGGAACATGCAACCAATTGGAATTTTTTTTATTTTACAACACAGTTTCATGAATAAGGCCTGTTGAATGTGATGATTATATGTGAGGCTTGCAACGAAGTTAAAGAAATGTCACATGTGATGTTTTATATGGAGTATGCTAGTTTTTATCCTGCTTTTACAAGTACATTGTTATGCTCATAGGACATTTTTAAACTTGGCATCCACCTAATTATAAAGGGGTAGTAAATATTTGTCTTGTATATGTCTTGTGCATGATGGTTCCAACATGTAAACTGTACTACCTAGTGCTACCAGTTAGGTGTAAAAATAAGCTAATGTTTGTCTTATTAAGTGCTTGCTGTCTGCACAACTTGCCCACTATATGTGCATTCCCATTTTTTGAAGGCTAAAAGCGGCACTTTAACAACTATTGAAGTTGGTGAGACTGTCAAAAAGGGTTATCAGGTTATAAATGTTTATGGTATTTTAGCAATATGATAAAAAGATGAAAAGTTTATTTGGCAAATATTTGGGTGCTTTACTAAAACTTTAAAAGTAATCATTAAGATGGCCAGCTTGGATGTGCTGTGAAAAAACCAATCATTGTATATAAAAATTATGAAGATGTAGAGGGTATTAAGTTATAAAATAATAAGAGAAATGTGCCAATGGATATGCCAAATTAGACAAACGACATTTTTACCATTTGCCAGGTATTTTTACATATTTATTATCCTGTACATAGGAAAAAAAATATTGAAAGTACAACCATTTAGGGTGTTTATTACAAGGCAGAATGGCCAACAAAGTAGCCAAATGTAATTCTAATGCATTTCTTTAAAATTTAAAAAATACTGATGAGTAAAAGGGTGAGAGATCAGACAAAGTATCTAATAAAAGGGTTGAAATATCCATCTAAAATGAACTCTTGTGTGATGGAAAACATTTAAAAAAATATATTAAAGTAACTTGCAAAGCTTTTAAAAAAATGTTGATGGCACTACACAACTAGATGGAAGAGATGTAAAAAATGGATCATACCTCAATTAAAAAATAAAAAACCTCAATGGTTTTCAAAAAAGAAACCAGTTTAAATGGGTTTTAGGTGACTTTAATATTTAACTGTTTAATGCAATATTATTCTCATAATAAAGCTGGATCTTTTACAGTACAACTGGCTTAAAATATTAAATTAGGTGCAACCAATTGGGAAGTAGGTTTAGTGAGTATGATGTTTCCTCATAGATGGGAAAATATGATGCAAGATGTAAACTCTTAATTACACATTAACTTGATAATATCCTGATGTACCATCTATTTAACAATTGCTAAGAAAGTGGTGACAGCTAGAACGTATTACATTAAAGTAAAAATAAATGGTGAATGCATGTAAATATTAATATACACAGTGCAAGCACAAAATTGGAAGGACAAACCTATACAAACACTTAAATTTCTATATCTTGTAACAATTTCAAAATACTTGTAAGTAGTTATGATAGTGAAAAAATAATGTTGGACAGCATGAATGTTGTCTTGTGGCATGACATACAAAATATCAACAAACAAAATTGTGAAATTTCCAATTTTAAGTTTAACAAGTATAAAATATTCGAAAAAAACATGTTTAATATTACAAAAACTTTAATGTTTGTGTACAAGGCCAAGTTTCTTAGCAATTGTAAAAATAGATGGTACATCAGGATATTATCAAGTTAATGTGTAATTAAGAGTTTGCATCTTGCATTAATTTTCCCATCTATGAGGAAACATCATACTCAGTAAACCTACTTCCCAATTGGTTGCACCTAATTTAATATTTTAAGCCAGTTGTACTTTAAAAGTTCCAGCTTTATGATGAGAATAATATTGCATTAAACAGTTAAACATTAGTCACCTAAAACCCATTTAAACTGGTTTCTTTTTTGAAGAAACCAGTTTAAATCTTTCAAGCTTTAAAGCTTTAAATCTTTATAACTTTATGTCCGGATACCTACAAACTTGCCTGCTAAAAGATTGTGCCATATGTGTAAACTACCGCAATAAACGCGTAGCCACTTTAAACGTCTTAAACCATCACTTAAAAATTAATAAATCGCTTATCGAGAATGAAAGCATATGTAAGTGTATAACATATTTTTTAATAATAATAATTTAAAAAAAACATTAACATGGTTAATTTTTGTTGGTTGTTAAATCAGATTATATTTTGGGTATGGGTGAATATATACCAAATAATGCAGATTTACGCTCAGATTTACTATCCACCAGACAATCAACTATAAAATTCGATTATTCAACTGTAGATGTAGGAAGTACCTTACCAGGTAAATTTAAATAAATTATATTAAAACACAAAAATTAAAATTTATCTATTTATAAATAGCTTACGATCCACCAACCACCCAAGAAGACATTAATAAATTAGCGGAAAATTTAAAAAAATATGGTAGCCAGCAAAGTTTTAGCAAACAGGAAACACTATCCAGATACGTCAATCGCCATGAGATGAAAGAAAGACAACAAAAAGCCGCCTCCAAAGGCTATACATACCCGCAATTTTATAGTAGCTGTCGTTTTTATTTTTATAATCGCCTCCGTCGTGATCGATTAAAAAATATGAGCAGCTACGTAAACAAACCACCAAATAATAAATAAATAAATTAACTGAAAAATAAAAAAAATGTGTGTGCTTTTTATAACCCTCACAAAAAAATTAATTGTATAACTCCTCCCCCTCACCTTGGATACCCCCTCCAACTCTTAAAAGTGACTTTTGAGGGTGTCAACCGGCAGTAGGAGGCGTGAATTGGGGAGATTTCTTAAAAAAATGGGTGTGGTTGGGGTGTGGTTGGGCGTGTTTATGTTTATTAAGTTGATAAAAGAGCTTGACAAAGATATCAAATTTCATTACACAGTGTAAAATATGGCCGGAAGACATCGCCAAATTGCGCATTTTTCAAGAAAAAATCAACATTTAGGCATCAAATTACATGAAATAAGCATCAAATTACATGAAATAAGCATCAAATTACATAACATAGGTGTCAAATTACATGAAAAAGTGAGTAATTGTCAAGGTCACAGTGATGAAATGTGTAAAATTTTCAAGGTCATAGTGACAAAGTGTGTAAAATGATGAATTTAGGGGGGGTGGTGTGACGTCACTATGGGACTTTAACATGGGGAAGTGTGTCATTTAGGCTCCGCCCTTGTGTCACTAAGCCCCGCCCCTTTTGGAAATACTGCTCTGTGATTGGTTGAAATGAAAAAAAGAGGAGGAACGGACCTCTGTGATTGGTTCAACTTAGATTGTATCATAACTACTGATGATGGGGTTATTCCTCTAAAAAGGATAGTTGGGTGGGTAAAAATAATTTAAAAATTATATAAATAAGAAGTGTAAAACATAAAACATGTTCATAATGTTCCAGTGTTCAAACGCGAAAACATATTTCCTACCTATTGCTTGAATTTTTTTAAAAAATAAATAAAAAAATGGCTTTTAAAGAAGAAACTAGTCCAAATGGTTTCTACATGACTTTAACATCTAATCAATCTGTACAATATTATCCAAAAAATAAAGCTGGATCACTTACAGTGCATTTGCCTGAAAGTGTTAAATTAGGTTCAACTAATTGGGAAGTAGGGTTGGTAGACATAATGTTTTTGCATCAATGGGAAAATATAACGACAGATGCTAATTTGCTTAATTATGCTTTCACGTTGCAACTTCCTCATGTTCCTTCTATTTTTTTACATAACAAGTTACCTTTAAATCTCACGGCATACCAATAGAAAGAAAAAAGTCAATGGCAATCAAATACAAGTATTAGCATGCGGCCTGTAAATGTACATTTAGAGGGTCAAACTTATATGAACAGTTATTTTTTTATTTATTGCAATAATCTAACAATACCACCAGCATGTTACAATAGCGAAAAAATACTGGTAGAAAATTTAAATCTTATTGTATAGCAGGATAACGCAAATATTATATCGAAAATCTTAACCGTGAAATTCCAGATTTTAAATTTAAAACGCATAAAGTATTAAATAAATATGGCAGACATTTTAAAGAAACTTTTCAGTTTATTTATGACTCAAAGTTATGACGTATTCTAATTGAATCGGTACATAATACGGCTAAAATATTTTTAGAAACAGAACTTACAAGCATTCTAGGATTTTCACCAACCATCAAACATGAGGATCCTTTTTTAAACAAAATTATATATACAAAAGAAAAAAACAATAATATTGGCGGGTGGAAGGCGAGAGCTACATATCCTCCGCGTATACAAGAAACAGCAATATTTGTGCATACCGACATTATTCAACATCAATACGTCGGCGATATGCAGACTCAATTATTACAAATTGTCCCTATAAATATGCAGCGTCAAAACAATTTTGTTCATTTTCTTTGTAACCAGCCACAGTATGTTCCCGTATGTTTGGATACTTTTCAAACTATAAAAATTGATTTACCTACCTATTTTGGAAGTTTATTTAATTATGAAGACGGTAACAGTCAAATAAAACTGCATTTTAAACCTGTTATTAAGAATAAATAAATAAATAAAAAAGTTTTTTTTTAATATGGCAACAAAAAGAAACAATTATGCCGGTGGTGATAAATTAATGTGTTATTATATGAAACAGTCATCAACGTCAAAGAGGTTGGGGGAATTATCGTCCTGCATTTTATGCGGGTGTTCATTTTCAACATGGGCGAGGATTCGGTAGTTTTTTCTCTAACATTTTTAGGTGGATATGTCCTTTAGTTAAACATATGGTTCGAACCGTAGGGAGAGAATTGGGCAGGGCCAGTATTAACACCCTAGAAGATGCAATAGACAGTAGAAATATTGGCAAAGCCGGAAACGAGCACTTTAAAAAAGCAGGATTGTCACTACTTGGACGTGCTGTCAATGCCATGGGTACAAAATTTATGGGAGGTAATATGTCAGGATTACCTTTAGGAATACTACCTGGCGGAATGGAATATTTAACTAGAACGCAATTTAGGGGAATTAAATCATCTTCTGCGATATCACATTTATGACGCTAGAAATCTCGTAGTAGACGACGGGGTGGCAAATCTGGTATGGTTAAAAAAATCTATAAAAAGCCAAAAAATACAAAAAAAACTTCCATTAAATGAGATATTTCTGGTCCTATCAGAAGTAATGCGCGTAAGACCGTTTTTTAAAAAATAAAAAAAATTTATTATTTTTATCATGCCTAATAGAAAACGTAACGCCAACAATGAAAATAGTATAAAAAATTTAAAAGAAAATGGCGTAATTTATGACGATAGATTAGACCTATTCGATGATGAAAAAAGTTATGTGGAATATCAAGAAATTCAGGAGCGTTTGGAGGTGGAATTATTACCTCAAGCCCTTCCAAACAATTCTCCTACCATCAATTTTTTAATTCCAGCAGATTTAGATTTTTTCTTGGATTTTATTGAACCCCATTTAAGAATTAAGGGACGTGTAGTAAAAGCAAATGGAAATGACTTATATGAAACAGAAGTGGTAACTCCTACTAATAATTTTGGATCTTGTTTGTTTAGTCAAATCGAATTAAGTATTAACGGCTGCCTAATTACAATGGCCAGTAACCTATATCCTTATAAATGTTACTTTGAAAATTTGTTAAATTTTGACGATGAGTTAATAAAAAGTAAACACTATTGCAGGGTTTTATACCCGATGCAAATGGGGTTAACGACGTTTACGCACCAAACGCTGAAGGCTGGACAGCCGCTACCAAAAATTTAAACGCCAAAATAGGTTTCTCAAAAAATTATAACATGGTTGTTCTATTACATTTGGATCTTTCACACTGCGAAAAATTAATGCCTAATCTTATTCAAACACGTCTTAAATTAACACGTAGTAAACCTGAATTTTATTTAAATTACGATCTGGTCAAAAGAGGCTATTATTTTAAGATCGACAACATTGTGCTGCTATATAACAAATACAGACTGGATAATGCAATTTTATATCAATATGCTAAACTATTGGAATGTCCAATGCCGTTTGGACAATTTTCTTTTGCGTTTCCTGACATTCGTGTGGGATCGCATTCTATCGCCAAGGATTCTCTGTCTTTTGTACTCAACGACCCTTTTAACGGAAAAGTTCCATACAGTTTTGTCTGTGCCTTTGTAACCCATGAAGCTTTACTCCTGACAAAAACCCTTTCAATTTTCATCATTGTAGTTTAAAAGATCTGACAGCAACCGTAGACAGCAGAATAACACAATGTGGAATTAAAAACTTTGACTTTGCTAATGATGATTTTATAGAAGGATACATGTCAATTTTAAATAATGTAGATGCTGGTACCGCTTCTACACCAGCTCCCATTATTACGCGTCAAAATTATGCCAAAGGATATACCATAATAGTTTTTGATTTTACCAATAATAATGCCGATAGCGACTTGACACACCCCAATCAATCCGGTGTTTTAAAATTAAATGGATACTTTACCGTTAAATTAGCTGAAAATATGCAAATGATATAATACGGTGTGTTTAGTCAAAAATTTCTTTTTACTTGGTGAATAAGAAACAGCATTAAAATTTATACATTATAAT
>JAAFCF010005769.1:0-26885 GCA_013389785.1 Helicorthomorpha holstii | reverse complement strand
ATGGTTGTTTGATACAGTCTAAATGGTTGGCTGGTAGCACACCCATACAATAACCGCCATATTTGTTGTCTTTTAAGACTTTATTCATGCATTTTTCAAGAGTGGCATTATCCATACTGCCACAAAAGTATTACTGCTTAACAACGGTCACCTGGCATGATCGATCAATGTAGGCTTTTTGGGTGAATATGGGGTAGTACACCTCCCTTTGTAACTCCTCCCTTTACTTTCGACTTGAAATTGTAAAATACATTATTGGGGTGTAACCTGCTGGTAGGAGTTGCCATTTGTAGGCATAACTACATAAACTGTAGGTTGTACTAAATAAAATAGGGCGTGAACAATTAAAAAATTTAAAAAAGGCATGGTTAAAAGAACCTTTGAGGTATATGAAGCTATACAAAGGAGTCAAATTTCATTAAAAATGGAGTGAAACATGCAGAAAAGCATATCAAATGTCACATTTTTCAAGGTTAAATCGAAGTTTAGGGGGTGAAAGAGGTGTAAATTGACGTTAAAAGGGTAGAAGAGGTGACTAATTGTCAAGGTCACAGTGACAAAGTGTGTAAAATGATGAATTGAGAGGGGGTGGTGTGACGTCACTATGGGACTTTAACATGGGGAAGTGTGTCCTTTAGGCTTTGCCCTTGTGTCCCTAAGCCTCGCCCTTTTTGGAAATATGGCTCTGTGATTGGTTAAAAAAAAAGGAGGAACGGAGCTCTGTGATTGGTTCGACTTAGAGTGTACTATAAGTACTTACAAGTGACATGTACCATCGATGCAAAAAATGAAAACATGTGTCAACAATGACAAAATAGCTGCATTGGAGTTGTATGACAATTCACCAGCAAGATTGTTGGAGTTGCACAACATGTTCAATGAAATGTTGTGTAGGATGATAACAGATGACATCACAAAAGATTTAAAAAGGTATAAAAAGCTTTTTTATTGTTTGCAATTTTGTAATTGGTTTTTGCATTAATAATGTGTTTAATTTGTTTTTAGATGCTGTAATGATTATTGTGATAATGATGACGGTCCTGATGATGATGGCAATATACCACTCAACAATTTCCTATGATATCAATGTTTTACTTGTTTCAGCAAAAAAAGAAAAACAATACATTATCAGCATAGCGCTTTATATGCAAGCCATATTGGTTTTGTTTTTTTCAGAGATGTTCCACTTTGTTTTCCTTCTTTTTGCTGCTTTTGTTTTTGTACATTGATTCTTTTATGCAGTGTAGCTTTAGGTTTAGCCATAACTCCTATCATGTTGGAGGTTTTCTTTGAAGCAGCTGCTGCCTTTTTTTGTTTGTTTTTTAGATGCAATAGCAGCAGTACCATTGTCAGCATCTTCTATGTCTTTGTCTAAGTAGTATTCCTGTAATTATTTAGGGAGTACATGAGGGCGTTCGTTTCTGGATTCAGTATCATCATCATAATCATTATCCCCAATGTCTTTTCTCAAGAAATATTGCTGAAACCATTTTTTTCAGATCTGGTTCTTCTTATGGGAGTTGTATTTCTTGCGCTGCTAGATGGATTTCTTTTTCTATGTTTTTTGCTGCTTTTACAGAACTACTTGGAGTATTTTTTCCTGGTGTTGGTGTCATAAATTGTGTTGTTGGAGGTGTTGTATACATTAGTTGTTGTTGTTGTTCTGTTGGGGACATTCCATCGGGTTTCATTGTGGTTAGATGAGGTCGAAATTTTACACCACTGTCTTCTATTTGCTCTAAGAGTTGATTAAATCTCTGCACCAATTCGTTGTAAAGTTGCATTTTCTTTTGCATACTCATGTTCTTGTAGTGATTGTCAAGTAGAGCTTGTATTTTAGTTTGGGTTTCAATCAGCAGTTGTTCCAAAGGTGAACGAGTGATGGTCGATTGTACAACCATGGTGGGATGTATGAAGGAGCTGATGTTTTGTTGTTGTTGTTGTTTTTTTTTAACATCTTCTATTTTGACTAAAGCCAACTTGTTCACCATTTTGATGAGAATGTTAAGAACTGCCGGCAATTAAAGTTCCTAAGATGGGTGCCAAAACTGATAATAACGGCCCAATGAAACCACCTTTTTGACCAAGGAGTTTACGTTTCCGATTGTGGTAGATAGCTGGGTCAGCCACAGAAGGAATAGCTTTTTGATATTTAAACAATTTTGACAGCCCTCTGTTTCCAAAGTAGCCGCTAACATAATTTAGGCAGCACTCACAAATGAAATTTATAGTCTTATTACTAAGACATTTGCAGTAAGTATGTTTTAGCTTTTCAGGAAGTTTAGTCAATATTGTTGCTTCTGTCCACGCTTTCTGGATACCTTTATGTAACAATCTGGATGGTGTATTGCTGTCAGTATGTGTTTTTTGTTTTGATGAATCATGTGTAGGTGGTATCTGTTTAATTGTGTGCAAGTGTCTGTCAGCTTTATTGTTTGTGGATTTGTTGGTTGGTTTTGATTTAGCCATGTCTGCGTATGTGTGTAGGAGAGTAAGATGCATACAGTGTAGGTGTTTCTGATGTAATGATTGTTTCAGATATTGTGATGTTGGTTTAATAAGTGTGTAACTTATAACAAAATGTCATTGTCATCTTGGTAAACTCTGTTGACAATATTACTGGCTGACTGTCGCAATTCCGTCATTTCAGTGCTATTGACCACACCATCACCTATTGCATTGCTAAAAGCCTGCCACATGAACATTATTTCCAAAGCAAAGACACAAAGTACCGCCAATGATGCAAAAATCCACTTGACATTTGCACGCCAATCCAAAAAACCTGCCATTATACAATAGAATTGTAGTAGTCACTGTCATCGCTAGTTGTAATTTGAGAGTTATTTAATTGTTTGTAAACTGTATCTGATACATAAGCCACCACATCTTCACCACTAAATATTTTAGAAAGATAACGAAAACAGGTGGGTGTTGTTGGAGCAAAGTCTAAGAATAAATAACTGTATGGATAACAGTCACGCTAAAAAACAGTTATTAATGTGTAACAATGATATATGAAGTAGATTACTGTTTAACAACCGATGCAATGCGGCTTCGCGTAATGTATGCCTTTTGGTTAAACACGGGATAATATATAAGCTGTATGTTAGTGGCTAATGGTTTTTTAAAAGTACCAGAAAGTGTAAGAACACACGACTTATATGGTTACTGTTGGATACAATCTCACATAATCCACATATTTAATCTGTTCACCAACTTGTGCTTTATAAAACAGTCTAGTAGGAGCTGTTCTTCCTTCCAAAGAAAGCATCCCTGGGTTTAAGAGGTCCTACCTTTGACCAATTTGTGTTGTTATATATCTGACACATTTCTTCATCATCTGCCAGTCCTCGCTCTAGTTCACACTCCCATTTTGTGACCATTCTATCTATTTCAGCAAAACCTAGCAGCTTTTCAATTCGAAGGGCTGTTGCATAGTACACTCTACAGTTTTGTTGTAAGTGTCTGGCTTGTAGCATCGTTGACAGCCATGATAGTATCATCCTAAAAAATCAAATGCTGTTTTGTTTTCGGCATCCCATCCATCCACATACAAATGTCCAAAGTTTTTCTCACCACCATTTAATGCATGGTGTATCACTACATTCTGTGTTGTAGAAATCCATTCTAACCACTTTATGCTTTTCTCACTATACTTTTTTTTTGATGAGTAGTAGCCAGCTGAAGGAATTATACCAATGCTATAAATTGGCATGAAATGATGGCAGTACACTTTGCGACAATAAGAAGGTAGTGTTATAGCAGTCATAAACGGGTCCATTTTGAACATGTCCACTGCCATCTCTCTGAAGGCATTACATGCTTGTCTTAAAATTTCAACATCTGATAGGCAGTACTCAACTCTTTCTTAAAATTAAAAACATTTTGCTTTTGGTCATTGTACCATGTTAGGAGATCATCCCTTTCCTTGGCATTTTTCTTTTTGTCAGGTTCATAAGCATCAAGTGGAGGCCACTCGCCAATATACATTTGATTTTCCAGCCGGTTAAACTCCTCTACCTTTAAGCGACACAGGCTTTCACTGGTGGATGCAAACTTTAGAAGTTCACCTCTGTTGTCTTTTATTTGGATCTCTATATGATGTAGCACACTGCTACCCACTTGCAAATAATCACAGCGTGGAAATGTCATCCGTAAGATATTATTTCTTGAAACATAGGATATTACACGAAGTAGTCGGGTGTGTACTCTACCTACATGTTGTGGCTCAACACAGTCACAGTACACAAAAAGGTTGACCAAATCATTGTCCATATTAGCTGGAGTTTTGGCTCTGACAGTCACTTTGTTGTTGTAAGCCGGTACTGGAACTACATCTTTCGATGGTTTAGCAAAGTCAGTTAATCGGAACTTTGCACCCTCACTCATCCATTCTTCAAAAAATCCCAGAATAAATGGTAAGTTAGACATGACAGGAAATGAAATACTGCAATGCTCTTCAGCCGTAATTAAAACTGCTGTACCATAAAAGTCATGGTCTAAGAACAACCGTTCTTGAGCCACCTCTTTAATAGCAGCATTTATGGTATTTACAAGTTCTTCTATAGTCTCATATCTTCCAGCTTTAATTTTTATTGGGTGGCGAGTGTAAATTGGTTCCAATTGTTTTGCATCTTCTACAGTTTTGTCATTATTGTTCACCATATTGACATCTGCTACAGTATTCTCAACTTTTGCTTTTTTATATTTTTATTTGGATGAGTTGGTGGCGGTGGAGGTGGTGGTGGTGATGGCAATTTACCAAGTCTAACATCTATATAAATGTCTGTGGACAGAATGTTGTGAATATTTGACAGTAAAAATATATCGGTGAGTGCCACCTCATACTCTCCATTCAGCACTATTTGTGGCTCCATAATAGTATAGAAATCGCTGGGTGTTTGGTTGTCTGTTGTCTCTGACAGTAATGTCAAATAAAAATCTCCACTTTGATGCTTTTTTTTATTTTTTGAAATAGTTTATTTAATTTTCTGTAGCTCTTGAATGTAGAAAACACCTTGAATCAGTTCACCTTGGCTGTCGATGACTTTATAAACTGGATATGGTTGGCGTGGTATAAGCTGGGCAATTTTAAACTTTTCTTTTGTCCAATTTGCTTCATAACCTTTTTCAAATGCAGTTTTCACCTTTGACAGACGCACTGTGTTTCGAAGCTGAAATGCAAATGACACTTTTCTTTTTTCTCTTCTTAATATATCCCCCTTTTCCTGTTTCTCATGTTCATGTTGCTGCTGCTGCTGTGGTTGACGGGTATTTTGTTTTAGCTGATGTGTGGTTTGAAACACTTGTGCTGAGTTGTGCATAGTTACTTCAGATGGGGTCATTCCAATTGTACGGTGAAAAGAATTGTTATAAGAATCAACCAAATCTTTCAAAACATGAATGTAGCAATGTGAGTTGGCATAAGTAAAGTAGCGCCACGTTTTGCTTTTGAATGTACGATTAAACCTTTCAGCTACAGCCGCTTTGTTGTCGCTATGTGAAAACATTTGGTGAACCCCCAACTTTTTAAAATATTTTTTCATGTAGTGGTTTTCAAACTCTTTCCCTCTGTCAGTGTGCAGATGGAGAGGTTTGCGAAGTTTACTTTTTATTAAAACCTGTTTGAAAGCTTTAATAATGTCAGCAGCGCTTTTACTAAATAATGGCACAACCCAGGCATATTTTGAGAAAACATCAACCACAGTGAGTAAAAAACAATAGCCATCATTCTCGTCTTTATAGTGATGCATGTCCACTAAATCATCATCCCACTGCTCATCGATATCATAAACAATATAACTATTACGTGGAAAATGGCGTTTAGCCGGGTAATGTAGTGTGTAGGCATCTACACCACTCAAAAGTTCTTTAATCTCTTGTCAACTTTAAATTTTTAATTTTACATTTTTGTTTTTTCTAAATAGTTGTGATGCGCTTGTCAGCATATAAGGCAAATTGAGAGGTGAATAATAATTTCTAATAGTTTTTAACTTGTTAATTATTATTTTTTTATTATTTTTTGCTTTCATGTTTTCTAATTAGATGTCAAGTATTAAATGAGGTACATATCACATGAAACAACTTTATTTAATTATTTATTATAATGTATGACAATAACCATAAGGATAAGTAACAAAATTATCATGTAAATATGCTTTGTCAAACACAACGCGATATTTTTTGACCGCAATTCACTTTGTAATTGGCAGGTGTTTTTGTTGGTGTACAGCTTCATTGTTATCATCATTATACTGTTGTTGCTGTTGTTCCACATATTCAGTTACCATAGCTTTGATTACTTCATAATTTAATGTTTGTTCTGTGCGGTGGCTGATGGTTATACCTTTAACTTTCCATACACTTTTACCATTAGAAAGCAAATAGACGTAATTTTTAGGCCCACCACTAACAAACTCTGTAATATAAACATTTTCACCGTATTCGCCTGCAATTTCATCCGTCACTTGACCTAAACACTTGCCAATTAGATGCAAAGGGTCTGGTTGCTGATTTTGACTACGATTTGCTCGTTTGCACACATAAATTACCGAGTCAGTGGCGGTGTAAAGAGCATTTTTACTGAGTATGTCTAGTAGTTTGTAAAGATATAAGCAGGCACAGGCGGTGGTGAAAGCCGCAATAACCAAATTAGTGCGACTATTTGGCTCAACCACTTCTTTGGCTTCTTGATAGGTTACCATCATCATGCAAGAGCTGATCATGTAGGCATCTGTCACGGTTACTTTATCCGACACTAGCAGCTGATACAGCAGATGAAAGTCAGACACATACACTGTTTTACTCAGATTGTCACACTGCGCCAGTTATCCCCACAAACTATTTGTTAATTTATGCAGCCCAATAAAGTCGGAGACAAAAATAACTAAAAATCAGTATTATTATTTAATACTTGTGGCAAAAATATCAGACTGACATAGTGACAGTCTGTACAAGAACCTGAACAAAATATAGTCAGTCGTCGTCGTATTTATATTGATGACAGTCATTTCTATTTAACATGTTTAACAGAGTCCACCCTTCGCGACTCTGAAAATTCGTTTCAACGACCTTCAAAAACCCTTTTACTGATTCTACACACTGATATGATCATACGCGACAATTTTAACAACGACCTTCGATTATCTAACAATCAGCACGTTTTCACTAAAAATAAAAACATTATCAAACTGTAATAATGACAAATTAATCAAAAATAATATCTAACAATTTACACAACTTTCTTTTAGAAATCGCTTTAGTGAAACTATCAGCAAGATTATTCTCTGTAGATACATATTTAAACACAATATCACCTTGCTTTTGCACTTCGCGTATATATTTGTATTTTACATCAATGTGCCGGTTTCTCCTGTTCTCGTAGTCATTTTGATTAAAGTTGAGCGCTGACTGGCTATCACAATACACTGTTGTAACACCTTGTTGTAATCCAAAAATTCCACTGATTTCGTCCTGAATTCTTTTGATCCAAATTAAATCACGCGTAGCTTCAGAAAGAGAAATGTATTCTGCTTCCATTGTAGACAAAGTAACAGTTTTCTGCTTTATGGTTTCCCACACAACTGGAGCTCTGTCAAGTAAATACAACGCACCACTCACTGACCTTCTAGTAACTGGATCTGCTGCAAAATCTGCGTCCGCGTAACACGTTAAGTCCATATTCTGAACATTAGTCAAGTTTAACTTCTTATCTTTAGTAGATTTCACATATCCAAGCAGACGTAGTAACCCATTCCAATGCACAATGTTGTAATTTTCTTGAAACTGTGAGAAAAAGTTCACTGCATAAGAAATATCTGGTCTTGTCCTGGATGCGATGAAAGCTAGACTCCCAAGCAAATTCCGGTATGGAAATTCGTCAGTATTAACAATACTATTTCCAAAATACTGTTTAACATTTGCAATCGGTAATAAACTTAGCCTTGGCCTCCATTCTTCATAACAATCAATCAGCTTGTTGATCGCTTTGCCTTGATGCATGTATAACTGACCATCTTTTTGAGAAATCTCGACCCCAAGAATATTTCGCGTATTCCCAAGATCCACAATGTCGAAAATTCCACTTAACTGTAATTTTGTGTCTCCCAGATCTCTATCATCTTTTGCGAAAATAACAATGTCGTCGACGTAAACAACCAGCATCAAGTTCTTGTGCTTGTTGTAAAACACACAATTGCAATTAGACAATTTTCGCAGTCCAATCGTCTTAATCTTCTCGTAAAACTCCTCATACCACTCGCGGCCGGACTGTTTTAAACCGTAAATGGCCTTTTTAAGCTTACAAACGTGATGAGGATGCCTCTCACTCTCAAATCCTTGAGGCTGACGCATATACAACTCTTCTTTTAAATCTGCGTATAAATACGCGCTCGTCACATCTAAATGACAATGTTGCCACTTGCACAACACAACCAATATGGCAAATAAAAGTCTAATGACGATGAAATTCACCACAGGCGTAAAAACGTCGTTGTAATGCAACCCCTTCACCTGGTTAAAACCTTGAGCAACCAGTCTGGCACGATAACGCATGGCTTGTCCCTTCTCGTTTGCTTTGACCGTATACACCCAGCAATTTCCAATGACTTTACCATGAGTATTGTCGCTTTTCACTAATTCCCAGACTTTTCGCTTCTCCATAATCTCGATCTCGGTTTCCATCGCTTTTCGCCATTCGAGACTTCGCGACGAATACACAGCATCTTTGAAAGAACTCGGAACTGTAATCTCTAGATTGTGTATCTCCACCTCCTCGAACTTAACGCCTTTCACCACGAAAGAAAACAAATCCGGATTGAAGATTATGTTGTTCTCCAAACAATAACGCTCCACAGCTAGAATAGAAGACAGTCTCGTATTTGTGTCTTTTATTCCATAGTAGATATAAGTCCTGCCATTCTTCGCTAGATTTTCTCGCCTAGTCCACGGTATCTCTTCGCAAGTTCTCAGATTGCCCGTGCTCGTGCTCGGACCAGCACGTTCAGTGTCGGTGTCGTCTAAAGCACTCGCACTCGTACAAGGCAGCTCAACCATAAGTTCAGGCTCTGGTTTTGCTTCAGGAACTACCTCTGGTTGAGGACTCTCTTTCAACTCGTCATCTGATGACCAATCTGCAATTTCCTCGTTGCGGAAATTAGCCAAACTTACAGCTTTTGACTTTGGTCCCAGTAAGGCTTCCACACCTCTCAACTCTTCATTGAAACTGACGTTTATAGTTTTGATGATTTTGTCGTCTTCCGGTACCCATATACGATAACCTCTCGTATAATGAGCGTAACCAACCATCACCCCCATCTTACTACGTGGATCGAGCTTCTTTAGTTTCGTGTCCTTTGGCTGAATCACGTAAGCAGTCGATCCAAACACCTTGAAATGTTTCGCAGAAGGTTTCTTTCCGAAAAACAGTTCATGAGGCGACTTCTCGTTGTTCTGCCTACACATTCGGTTCCAAACGTGATTGAAACTGTGTATAGCTTCACCCCAGAAATGAATAGCTAATCCACTGTCGATCAGTAAACTTCTAGCACCATTCATCAGCGTCTGGTTCATTCGCTCAGCAACGCCGTTTTGTTGCGGAGTGTACGTGTTAGTACGTTCGTGTTTGATTCCATGTGTACTAAGCAGCTCGGCAAATTCTTTGTTTACGTATTCTAAACCGTTGTCGGTACGCAAACGTTTAATCTTTTTACCGGTAGACCTCTCAACATGTGTACGATACTGGTCAAACTTCGAAACAGCTTGATCTTTACTGTTCAGCAAGTAAATCGTCGTATGTCGCGAAAAATCGTCCACGAATGAGATAAGATACTTGCACTTGCCATGTGTGCTTGCATTAAGTGGACCGCACAAATCTGAATGCACCAATCCCAAAATCTCGTTGGCTGACCTATTAGCAATAGGCTTGTGTGAAACTCTCTTAGCTTTGGCGAGTTTACAAGTATCGCAGAAGAACTTCTCTTTAGGCATAGGTATACCAATTGTTCCTCCAACACAACTCCTCTTAATAACGTCGAAACTCGAATGACCGCAGCGTCGGTGCCATGTCTTATCATCAGCACTAACAACAGGAAAAGTAGTTTTCGTCGGTTTTCCCCGTTTACGGCTATTCGTTTTTGTCTTAACGTCGATTGCCTCAGCATTAGTAGTTTCGGCTTTTCTAACAACAGTAGGCTCAACTGCAGCATTCGCGTCGATATTCGTATTTGGCTCAACAGCAATATGATACAAATTGTCATCACGCAGCTGGGCTTTGAGAATCTCGAATTTGTCACCCATAATGGTAAGCGTCCCATCCTTGGCTGTATAAGACATTCCGTCCTTATCTACTAGTGGTCCGGAAATCAAATTACGTCGCAAACCGGGAATGTACATCGCGTTATGTAATGTCACATTTCGACCTGTACTCTTCACTTTAAACTTAATGTCACCCATTCCGGTAACGAGTCTCGTATCGGATTTGGTCGCCAGGTTGACATAAGTGTTGTCTACAGCTTCGAAGTTCAAGAAACTCCTTCGATTGCCGGATACATGAGCAGTCACTGCAGTATCAAAAATCCAATCGTTTTTGTCACTCTCCTCCACGTTTGCCACAACTTGCAACAAATTGGCGGATAAAGACTTAGCCAGTTTGGACTTAGTAGGCTGGCTCGTTGAAACTTCCGGTTTTGGAATAACGGTTTGTGATCCACTACGACAATTACGAGCTATGTGGTTCGCTTTACCACACTTGAAACATTGAAAACCTTTAAAACTTCTCGGCGTACTGTCAGACTTCTTACGATCGCCTTGTTTGACTAAAGCGTTAAAAGCGTTGTCAACTGATCGCGAATTCATGTCTGAAGACATCTGCCGTTGTCGGTCTTCTTCTGCAACAAGTTCAGTTTCGATGTTGTCAAAAGTAAATCTGTCGTCGTCCCAACGATAAATAATCTGCACGATGCCTTGAAGACGTGGTGGTAACCATCGTATCAATTGGAAACCCTTGTATTTCTCGGGTATCGGCTCTCCAGTATCATGCACGAGTTTAGCAGCTTTTCGTAACTTAGCAGCATAAACGCTAATGGTCTCATTCCCGTCGTCAAACTTTAACGTGAAGAAAGCGTCCAATAACATCATCTCTCGCGCTCGACTCTTTGGCTCGAATTCCGCCTTCAGCTTATTCCAAGCGATTTTGCCATCCTTCTCATCGGCTATCAACGGGCGATAAGTGGCGTCGACGGCGTAGTAAATAGTTGAAAAAGCCCTTCCTTTTCTTAAAACGTAGTCGGAACGTTCACGGCGAGTCATCGTCGATTCAGGCGCTGGTTCCGTATCATCAATAAAAGACCAACAGCCACGATCCATCAATAAGACTTGCATGTCCTCTTTCCACGTGTTGTAGTTGTCTTTATTTAGCAACTCGATCTTTCGATCCCCTCCTTCAATCGCCATGATTACAAACAATAACAATCAAAATTATTTAAATGGGAGCTTGTATTGAGCAGAAACTGTAACCCTGCTAAGGGACCCATACAAGGTACTATCAGTCGGGTCAACTGAACCTTGGTTTTTTAGGGTGGTTTATCTCCACCTATCTTCTTATCTTCGAGTTGATGTTGCTCGGCGCTACCCAATTAATAATATGACTGTTTGTCTAAATTTGCAAACAACAGCAATGAAAAAGTCCGGTGGAAAATTTGTTAACGTTGATGATGTCAGTCTAGTAGTCCGCAGCAGTTTTTATTTTTACTCTGCCAGTCTCTCAAACTATTCAGTCGATGTCTAAACTGCCTTAGCCTTAGTATTATCGTCGTCGATGTAAGTACTGATAAATCTTTTATCTCCCTCTAATCTTTTACTAGGCCACCCTCTGGCCCATAACCATTGTTAATTTATGCAGCCCAATAAAGTCGGAGACAAAAATAACTAAAAATTAGTATTATTATTTAATACTTGTGGCAAAAATATCAGACTGACATAGTGACAGTCTGTACAAGAACCTGAACAAAATATAGTCAGTCGTCGTCGTATTTATATTGACGACAGTCATTTCTATTTAACATGTTTAACAGAGTCCACCCTTCGCGACTCTGAAAATTCGTTTCAACGACCTTCAAAAACCCTTTTACTGATTCTACACACTGATATGATCATACGCGACAATTTTAACAACGACCTTTGATTATCTAACACTATTTAGCATGTATTTTGCTGTGGCATGCAATCCGGTGTTCTTTTTGACATTTTCAATGTCAAGTTTAATACCTTCTTTGTCAAAATACTCTTTGACAAACTTTTCTTTTTCCTGCGGGCTGTTAACATTAGATGGCCAGCCAGAAGCCTCCTGCTTAAGTATAAGCATGGTGTTAACATAACTGGCAAATAGACCCCCACTGTCGCTCTCACGATTGTACACAGAACTTTGGGGGCAGTGCCAAATCTCCTCAACATGTAGCACACGGTAACCCTTTTACGGTAATCCTAATAAAGTTGGCCATATCAGCATCACTTTGTACCTGTGTATCAAAGTCACATTCCCAGTTGCATTCCAAGCTGGCCTTTGGCTGTACCTTTTGAATGTGTTGCAGTCGATGAACAGTGTTCTGCTCCAGAGTAAACATGTCACATTTTGACACCGGATTAAATGTTTCCCATTTGTAGCATGTTGGACAGCCATGAAAGAAACACCCTATAAACTCGTAAATGACCATATGTTTTTGGTCAAATCCATCGAGAGAATAGGGACCCAATCTAAACTTGCTACCATCATTAAAATTGCATCCGGCATACTGTAGATGCACTTTCTTGGTATGTTCCACCCAGCGCAACCATTGGAAGCATTTTATAGAATGTTGACGTCCGCCGTTGCTGCCATATCCACCAACCGGTATAATTCTGATGCTGTCAACAGGCATGTAGTGTGTGGTGTACACATTCAAACAGTATGATGCAATAGTACAGCTGTTTTGGAACGAGTCAATGTCAAATAAATCTAGCCCCAACTTTCTGAATGCTTCAGCTGCCTGCCTCAAAATCATGACATCTGAAATGCAGTATTCCAGCAATTTATGCTGGAAGTCAAATTCCACATTGTTTTGCTGTTGCAATGAATACCATTCAAGCAACTCTGATCTAGCTTTAGCTTTTTTGGTGTCTGGCACATAGTAGTGCAGATCTGGTATCTTACCCACATATGACTGATTGTCTGGAGTGTTAAACAGATGAGGGAAATACCCCTTTTTTAATTCAGTTAGATTGAATGTTGCCGGTAATGCCGACAGGGGGCATAGATAGAAAATTGAACGAGTCAATGAGATGCACATTACCGCAGTTGGCACTTCATAAAGATAAATTTAGGAAAAATATTTTGACTGTACAGCCACTGCAACACAAAATGTGAATCATAGCCTTTGGCATAGTGGGCTACAAGCATGTGACGACTGTCTTTATTAGTAGCACTCATTTCAAAAATCCAACTGCAAAAGCGGTGCAACACAATAAAACCTTGAAAAATGGTTCTACACCCATCATCACCTCTCTCAACAACCACTAAATTAGGCACATGTAATCCGTCTGGCATGCGCATTGTTTCAAAATCATAGTAATAATAAATGTTGGCACAATTAGAGTTTGTTGTTGTTGGTAGTTTTGTCTTGGGTTGTTGAATGTAACACTTATGATCTGTTTTAACATTTTGTTTGCAATATTTGCACTTGTGAATATAGCACTGGTGTGATTTTTTGTCTTTAGGCATTAGTTTGTAAAAACATGTGTCACAGGCTCTCACAGACTGACATGTGCCATTTTCACAATGTGTCTCCCAACAAGTATTGCCAAAAAAGTAAAGTTTGCAATCTTGACAGCGTAGATGAGGAAGATCATGCCATGCTTTTGACACTTTTCACACCCCTTTTTCTGATGTAACAAATGTTCGACAATTCTTAAAATCTTTACAGTTTGAACCATTGCATGATGTACACTTTCACACGCAGTGATGACGACAGCTAACCGGTGCCAAACACAGTTGGCAATAGTTTTCACTACCATAGAAAGCTGAAATATTTGTAATAAGTGTAAAATGATTTTCACACAGCAATATGTAGACACTTTTCACATAATTTACAGTGACTGTAACACCTTTCCAAATAATATTAAAGTTTGTGGCTGCATCAATAACCACTATTTGTATGTTGCTGGCATCAAACACATTCTGCTGAAACTTTTCAATTTCAGTTAAGCCACCAGCTCCCAACTTTTGCTTTGGCATGCAAAAGTTTGGCTGCTACTGTTTGCCCAGCTCCGTCACTTTTTTTATTTTTATAAAGTAGCGAGGATTTTCATTTTTTCCAGATGTGGTTAGTATTGGATCAATAGTTTTCTTTTTTGCTGCACCTTTAATCTGCAAGGTTTTGTCATAGGCTAAAGCAAGTGGAATCCATCGATTCATTACAAATTGTGTCAGACCATCACCACCAGACTTATTTTATAAAGAGGATATTTTACTCTGCAATTATTCAACTGTTGTTTCAGAGCAACACTACCATTGCCATTTGCAGAAGAGAATTTTGTGCAGCGTGCCAATAATGCTTGTAAACCATTTGCAGGTGCACGCACTTGATTGCCCAGAGAGATGCCGCAACAAGTTGCAGCACCCTCTTTTCTCCCCGTGCACTCAGCCCGCTCTGGGAGGATAAAAGAAAACAAACCAAAAGTTTTTAGATATAACTCTGCTTTATTTATGTTAATTGATATAGATACATATTAAATGAATGTTAGATTATTATAATTATATATATATATATATAAAAGTTATACAAATGTTTTTTTAAACTTCAAATAAAAACATCAACCAAACAATTAAACAAAAATGTTGACATGATTCAATGGCTGATTTTCCATTGTTTTGATAAACTCCAGCATTTCAAACTATTGTGTTTTTTCTGCAATTTGCCAATTACTTCTTTTATGTTCAATACAATCACAGTTATAATGACATGTTTCATGATCTTCAAAATGAATTACATTGTTATCGCCATATTCAACAGACCACGTGTCAGGCTGGTCTTGAAGGTCAACAAATTTAAAGCCTCAAGGACATTTGATGAAGATGGCTTGAGAAGAAAATGCAATGCTTCCAACTCATCTGACTCAGGCTTCTCAAGATGCCATGTAGGTTTTTTAATCACACAGATTTGCACAACTTCTTTTGCATAATGTAATGTTTTCAATATACCATGCGTTATGAAAGCCACTTCAATTTTGATCATCAGCATCCACATTGGTTATGCAAACTCTTGTGCTGATTGTTTTTATTTTTTGTTTCAGCCACTGGTGCTTGGTAGTAGTCCACAACATAACGATCACCCAAATGTTCACATACCAGACTCAGTTGTTTTTCAGCAGGGCAAAACCATAATCTCATTTATATCAGAATATGAATCAGGAAACATGTCCGCAAAACCACTCTTTACCATACTGCAAGCCATGTTACTTTTAAAATGATTTGATTCAATAATTTCTTGGGGGTTTTATATACAGTACTAAAAGGAAATGACATCATAAAAACTCAATCACTAAAAACGTTTTTTAACAATCTAGTTACAATAGAAATCATGTTGTTTGATTATGTTCTGCAGACATTGTGGCAGCTTGCTAATATCATGACCATATCTAATGATAACATTTTCACACAGTGCATGTAGACTTGGACACATGTCAAAAAAGTACATTTTTGGATGTGGCATTTTTGTAACAAACACTATTTTGTTATTGTTATCCAAAATACCCTGCACATTTCTGAGATTTATATTTTGGGTAAATGCTACATGCACCATATTTTTGGTGGTTAACCCTTCTATTACCCTCAAAAAAACTAACACTTATGGTGTTACGGGTCAATATGACCCATGGTTAAAAAATGATGAAAACATGTTAGAAAGTTGGGGTTTTTTGTAGCTATTATTTATATAATCATTATACAAACAATTCATGTGTTTTTTTCATAAGTATTTATAATATTTTTGGTAAATTATAATAGTTTTGAGGTCATTTGCATATGGGGAAGTGCTGCATTGTTTACATTAGGATGTTTTAAAAACATTTACATATATATTGTAATTGTGGCTTATATAGATTTATCTATTTTAGCAGCATTTTGACATCTGAAACATAATTATTGAATGATATTATCTGAAAATAATTGTGTAGAATAATGTTTGGTAATTGTGGTGTACTATAACTAAAAACACACAAAAGTTCTTCACAAAAGTTCTTCACAAAAGTTCTTCTAAAAACATTTTGTTGATAAATTTTGATTCTTTTATACATTTTGTACAAAACAAAAATTATTGTTGACATAACTTTATTACATTGACATAATTATTGTTGTCAGTTTGGTCACAATTCCAGAATGCTTCATTGCCTTGCATTTTGCTCAACAAATTTATGACAAAATAGTCATATCATTTGTAAAGATAAATGGGGATGTTGTAACATTATTTTACAATAAGAAAAATGTTTTGGTAATTTTGTTTCATATGTTTCTTAGTAGTTATGAAATACTAAGCTTTTTTATCTAGTTTTTGTCCTTGTTCTAATGAAGTGGAAATGTTGTCATACATTACATTATGTTCTTTCAAACTTTTAGTCAAATTCAAAATAACTTTTATGCTGTGGGGATTTTTTGGTTTTGCTTCTTTATGTTTGCCAAAAGCAAAACTTTGATTTTATATCAATTACTCTTGAAATGCCATATTTAGTTGGCCCAGGTGTCAATTTTTCAATGTCTGATAGCACACCTAATTTCAATAGGAGGCATGTATTTCCATTGAAAATTTGCAATTCTGACACTTACATAATTGGACCCTAAATTAGATGTACTTCTGTTATTATTATCAGTTTCAACTTCACTAAAATATTCAAACAAATGGCTTTCTAAATAAAAATAACATTAGATTTTTCATCAGTCAATTCATGTTGATTATCAAAAAAAATGTTGATTTCAATTCAGTAATCTATTACAATTTTATCACAAATTATGATGTAATAATAACAATAAAGACCTAAACTGGTAATTATCCAATATATAAAATGATATAAGAATTGTCATTTTGTTTGTGTAAGAGGAATGAGCTCTGGAAAGCAACTGGCAACATGTTATCCCATTGGAAATACATACGGGTCATATTGACCCGTAATACCATAAGTGTAGAAAACTCAATAAAAAATAGTAAAAAAAATTTTTAAAATTTAATACTTTGGAATCATGTAAAGAACAGTAATTTAGGAAAAGTCAAAAATAATTGGCTCAAAATAATCATTATTTTAGGTTTTATTTACATTTAAAGTTGCATATGGGTCAAAAAGACCCAGAAGACAACAGAAGGGTTAAATCAATACTTGCAATTAAAAATCCTTCGTCGGCACCAATAAATGCTGAATGCGATATCAGAAGATAATTGTTGTTTTTCACACTGCACAGCGTTAAATCAGCATTTGCAAATGCCGTTATATCAACACACAATTCTTTTAAAACAGCTTGTCAATGTATCTATTTGCATAATGCAATGCTCCCAGCTCATCTGCCCAATATTTCTTATCGCCATCATAAACATATCGTTATTGTTAGCAATGGCATGGTAAGGATGCATTGTAATACTGTCATTAGTACCATCTCCAGGTCTAATTCGTAATTGAGATGCTTTAAATGACTCAAAGTTTACAACAACTGAGTTCCGGCACCAACTTTGCCAAGCAAACATGTACATTTGATGAGCAACCATGCATCTGCAGTAGCTGGTATTAGGATAAAACACACCAAACTCGTTACTAATGGTTAAGCTTTTTAGTTCAGCTGTTTTCAAGTTTATCACATGAAATATTGTATGTTTAAGCTCTGAATTGTTGATGCTGCTGACAGGTGCTGCATAAAGGTGGCCATTGTATGCCTCCAACAATGCATATCGTTCGCCAACCAACACACAGTCATCCATACATTTTAGAACAAATGGAGAGTAGGTTAAAGAGTCAATATCAAACTGATAAAATTGTGGTACAACTGCTGCTGATTTATTTGTTGCTCCATAACCATACAAATAATAAACTTTTTTATCTGATGTAACCATAAACTCAATTTGAAAAACTTTTTCAGCAGATTTTTTGTGTCAATTTGTGTCCAAGCCATTTTTTTTTAAAAAGCAAAACAAATAATGAAATAATTTTTAAACACTTTACCACTTTATATAGTTTTTTTGACTACTCCACCTATTTTTTTTACATGCCCCATTTTTTTATATTCACCACCCCTCCAGCTTATATTAAATTGAAATATAAAAACACAACATTATCAAATAGAAGCATATTTTAATTATACAATAAGTTTTTAACATTATATATATATAGAGCAACTGTACCAAAGCACAGTTAAATAAAATAATCCACTGAATAGTTCTTTCCAAACATTTCAAAAGTTACACTTAACTGTTTTTTAAATTCTGAAAAATATGCTCTAACAATGTTGTCAAGGTGTGGCATTCCAAACTTCCAGGCATTTACCATTTGACAAGCCATTTTTAATAATTGTTTTTAAAACAAGTTTACACACTCACAGCACAGTACCAAATGTTTGTGGCTTGCTACTACACACTTGAATTTATATTACTGCAAAGGATGTGACATTAGTAATTTTTCCATTTCAGTCCCTTCTCTCTTTACTTTTTTGCCCAGAGCTGAATATAGTTTTTCCAATCCAATAAGCATAAATATTGGGTTATTGTCTGTAACATAATTTGTCAGTGCAGTCATGTGACTACCATCCACTAGAACATTTTTGACTGTTAACTTTAAATCTTTGTCCCAACCAACTTCGCTGTCAGTAGCTTGTATTTTTTGTAGAAATGCCATAGCCTTTTTCTTTTGTTTTTCTGGTATTAAAGACAAAATTCTCTCTTTTTCTGCATCTATGTTTCGTTTTGTCATTTGTCTGGTAACCAATGGCGGCACCCATGGCCAGTTGTCATCAAGATTTTTCTTGGCTTTTTTTTCGTTTTCTAGTGTCTTCGAGTAGTATTGGGTGGTGTTGTTGTGATAAATGTGATAAAGTTGTTGTGGTTTCTTGCACAGCTGGTGAAAAGTATATGTGCGACGGTAATGGTATAGATGTTGTTGCTGTGGTTTTTGCATTAGTGGTTTTTGACAAAATGTATGAATGACTGCATAGCTTGATTCAGCAACAATATTTTTTCATCATCACTTATAGTGTGATCACTCTGTAAACTGTCAATCTGCTTTCCAATAGATTCTAATACTTTTCTGGCCAAAGGTTGTATGGGTGAAGATGTGCTTTGAAATGTTGGCAGTATGCTGCTGCTGACAAAACCTTGTGGTGGCAACACTGCTGAGGTTGGAACAAGCATCATTTTTTCAGCCACGTTATGTCAGAGCACCTACAAGTGCTTTTATCACTGGACCCAGCATGATTAGCAATGGGCCAATAAATCCGCCATTTTGTAGCACAATTGTTTTCTTGATATTTGGTTTTAGTTTTTGTCTACTTAATTTGTGGATGTATTTGTTAGCTTGACAAAGAATCTTAAATTTTTTTTACACGTACTTTGCAGCCATGTGCATTAAAGCATACTTCACATAAGGCATTCAATAGTGGTTGACCATGTTTTTTATAAATGCAGCCCTTTCTTTAACTGTTTTTGCATCACCTAAATTGGCCAGTATGCCAGAACATCTTCTATAGCCATCTTACCTCTATCATTTTCTCTCTATATATGTTTGCACAACCAATTATATCAGCCTTTTTATACTTTTCTTCTTGATTTATTTTTCGGTATAAAAGCAAACATCTGCTCATTTGGGAAAATTGAAGTTCTCAGGCAAATGATGGCTTTTGTTTTTTGTTTGAGGTCCACCAATAAATATCCATAAGGAATGTCTTCAGTAGCCTGTTTATTAGCATCGGTCATTACTTCCTAATCACCAGCATACATTTGTTGAGCTAAAACTCTAATTTGTTGTCTGTCTTGAGGATTGTTAAACAGCACCATGTAATGACAATTTAGACTGATTGTACGATAAAATTTTCCTGTTGGGAATATGTTTTGTTGAAGGCAGATTACACTTAGTTTGTCATGGTGAGAACTCTTAACAAACAAATCACACACATTGTCATTAATTTTGTTCATCAAGTCATCCAATACAACAAGTAAATTGAGCTTTTTTAAAGCTGTAGCATTGGCTGTTAAGTCAGATAATCCAGCGCAAAGCAATATCTTTTTTTCATTTACAAGATTTTGTGGAATAGCTTCAGGTTTACCGTAACACCACAAAATTGCATAAGGTGGCGGATTGATAAGCTGATGTGCATAATTTATTAAATTTGTCACAAACACAGTTTTCCCACTACCAGTTGGTCCACACACAATACACAATTGAGTTTTTTATTGTAAACATTGAAAACTGGTTGTTTTTTATTATACGCAAGATTATGCTTTATTGAGATTACCTGATTATATTAAATATTATATGATTATTATGATTATACTAAATATTATATGATTATTATGATTACATGATTATACTAAATATTAAATGATTATTAAAAGTATTACATACTTTAGCTAAATAATTATTGCGTGCATATATAATAATTAATGCATGTTTGCAATTTCTTTATTTCAGTCTTCTTCTTCTTCCAGTGATGTATCGTAGGTATTTTCCTGTTCACAATGAAATCTTTCAAAATCAGTTTTGTCAAATAGATGTTCAATCACATCAAATCCTTGAGGTGGTTTTAATTCTTTTAAGGTTTTATGAATTTCTTGCATTTCATTATTTACCAAATCCAACATGCGTGACAGCCACTTTTTCATTATTTTCCCTCCTCTTTCTTTGGGTGACATCCAATTGTAGATTGCAGTTCACATGTAGTACAACTCTCTGTTTGAAATGAACCATGGCCGACATTTTTGAAGTTCGAGGATCATACCTGCATCGTTTTCAAATATGGTGTGTAATGATTCCTTGATTTTATCTTTTTATTCTTCCCCAATATGACACCCATTTATGTGTCTTGGTGTTACAACTATCAAATCGAGAGCCTCCACACCGCTGATGACAGCAGGTCCGATTTTGCAAATCTTTTCTTGTAAATTTTGCTACATCATTAAAACGAATGCTAAATGTAGATATCCCATACTCTTACAATTTAAACCCTGCGCATCTTGATGATAACGTACGCTGTAATCGTCCAAATTTTCAATCTCCGCAATACGTTTCTCCAAATCGTAAAACAGTTTGCAGACACTCTTCACAATACCATAACCAAATCTTTTTCGGTGATTAAAACAAAGATCCAGTTTAAGACAAATTAGCATGTATTCATTGGGTGCCAAGTAAAGATGATTTCTTTCACCGTATCGCTGTCCTGGTTCATTTCCGGCCACTAAAATATTGTCTACAAGGGTTGTTCGGTCACCATGCACCCGGTGCTTGTAAATATTTCTCAGTCTCTCCATTTTGATTGAATACAATTTGCATTTAGTGAGTTGAATAGCTGTGGTTACACCGCCACGAGGTTCACCCTTCAAATATTCATATTTTTTATCAACAGCCACAATTTCAAAAATTCTTTCAATCATAATTAAACTCAGACTCAGCAGCAGTTGTTGAATACGGCAAAGTGGAACGTGGTGAAACTGACTCTTTACAAAGTCTGCATAGGCTTTTGGCTTGCCTTCAGTTTCATCTATTGATTTCCACATTTTTTTCTTGCCAAATAAATTTTACAATTTGACTTTAAAGGTGTTACTATTAAGCAAACTGCAGGCAGGATAGTTTCTAGTATTCAATGCTTGCCCATTTTATACATTTTACTAAACCACACCTTCTTCAACTCACAGTCTTTTAAAGTCTGAAGTTACAGTAATTTAAGAATGTTAATTTGAGAATGGAATTTTCTAGAATTAGGACTTTGCAGTCGTTTCAGATTGTTTTTTCCAGAATTATAACTTTGCAGTCGTTTCAGAGTGGTTTTTTCTCAGAATTGTAAATTAACAGCCATTTCAGATTGAGTGTTTTAATTTACAGAAATTTCAGTTTTGCAAAACTCCTCCTTTTATTTTCTCTTATAAATTGTCAAATGTTTTCCACAACACATCATAGACTCTCCTAGCTAACAACATACACACTGCAATCTCCAACTAGCAGCAGAATGGCCACCAGCATCTTCAAATGGGCGCTTCTTTATGGAAATGCCACACCATCCACCAGAAAAACTAGAGCTTCAACTGGGGTTGATCTTTATGCCAATAACTGTTTTACCATTCAACCCGGTGAAACCTGTAAAGTCACCACCGGCATTGCTTTTGAGTTTCCCGAAAGCTACTATGGCAAAATTGAAGATCGCAGTGGTTTAGCTTGGCTTAGAAATATTCACGTTATTGGCAACGTAATTGACTCTGATTACACTGGTGAAATTTGTGTCATCTTATCCAATTTGAGGCAAATTGAATTTTGTCTTTGATAGCTTTTTGCGATAGATTTATGCGTTATTCATAATTTACGTGTCTCAATCGACAGATAAACGCACTTATTATTTTGTGTCATTGAATTGCCACCCCATGCAATCTTATGTCGATAGTTTATGTCGTTGCCTAAATGCAGGGGCCAAAAGGTCTAGTTTAGTTAGAGTTTTTCCTCTAGAGTAGCATGGAGAAATCAGCAGTACCCCATGTTCGTGCCGCCGTAGGTCTGCTCATCTCCAGCCAAGAGTTTTGGCTTAGATTCATCCTAGCACATAGTCAGGTGCGTTATCGCTATATATATGGAGCTACCTTTCTCCTAGTCTTGAGATTTCGATTGTATATATTGAATAAGCTATTATAATAAATAAAGCCTTGTTACTGATTTTCAATTCAAGTTTGCTGTGTTATTTTATTAAGTTTGTCAATTGGTTTTGTATTATCTTTCAGAACCCGACGACTCTCGAGCACAACTCACCCAGACCTCGTTTAAGGGAGCGGGTTTCTGGGTGGAGTCTCTGGCAAGGGTTTGTTGCCTTGTGCAGCAATCATACCAGCTTTAAGCAAAACAGTCCTTTTCAGGACTAATCCCTATAGGGAGGCACTACCATTCATTTGGCACCTTCCCTATTATATAACTGACTTGCTGGCATTTCAAACTGGAAGAGCCGCATACAGTAAGTCCTTTAATTAGGCATTAAATAAAGAAACTGACAGGGCCAGTATCCTCTTGGAATACTCAATCTCTTTGTCAGAATCTGATGAGAATTCTCAGTCTGGTTGGTCAGAGCTGTTGGCCACCTTCCTGAATACAGGTGCGGTCACCCCAACATTTCGCCAGTAGTTGACTCTCAGACTGTATAAGTGACAGTAACCAGAACCAAGAAGTTCGAATAAGACTCTCTTGTGTAATTAAGAAGTCAGTCTTCAGTTAGGCCCTATTTAAAGTCACTATTTAACATCAGCAACCATTAGGCCAGTCCAGCCTGGTGTGCCTGTCTTTGTTTATACATCTTGCAATTAAATAGCTTGATACCTGCTAGCATCAGACCCATACTGTCTGTGTGCACGGTTGACAGCTGACAGCTGATTTACAGAGTTGTTTCCAAAAGACTTGTCTAATTCTGTCTATAAGCCCACAGGTTGTTGCATCACACTATAGAACACCAGCCAGTGTTCATCAATCTTGTGTCTGAACGTATAAGGGTGTGGGCCCAGAAGTCTCTGAACTAACAGGTGGTAGCAGAGCGTGGTTGCGACAGTAACTCTGAAAGGTGCTTACAACTCCAATATAATTGGTAAAGATTGCCTCACCACTCCGTGTTGACCAGCCTAACAACAGTTAATAGCTATGGCATTTGCAGGAGAGCAAGGGCCTGGAGGTCCCAGGTTTCCAAAACTGAACAGCCACAACTATAGCACGTGAAAGATTGACATTATGACTATGTTATGTGCATGTGGCTTAGATCGGTTTGCGTTGGGTACCGCGCCAGAACTCCCCACTGACGCCACCAGACGTGACATCAAAAAACATTATAAGCAGAAGGGCCAAGCATTGGCTGAAATTATTTTTAACGTGGAACCTGCGTTAAATGCGACAGTACGCCGTTATACCACGGCAGCGGCTTTGTGGAAGTGCCTCTGCGAAATTTACGAAGCTCCGACGCAACTTCGCATCCTACAGTTGAACAAACGTTTCTGGGCCATGTCATATGAGCCTGGAGAGGAGATGACCAACTGGGTTTCGCAAGTGTTGAACACGGTAGAAGAGCTGGCAGGTGTTGGCCATATTATCGACCCTGTCTCCATTGGGTTTCCATCTTTTGGATAGTGTACCAGACTCTTACGATCAGGTAGTGCAGCAAATGTGCGCGCAATCAGACGAAGATTTTATGCCACTAGCGATAGGGAAAGCTCTAGCAGATGAGCAACTCCGTCAATGCCATAAAAGTTCTAACCTGGACACCGTAGACATAAGAGATCAACCTGTGAAACAGGCGAGGTCAAGACAGAGATCGAAAGGTCAACGTCGTGGACCGTCCAAAAGCCGAGGAGGTCCAATCATTTGTATGCGGTGTGGGGAACCAGGACACCGATTGCCAGAATGTACTGCGCCATCACCCAAAGGGCATAGCCCTGGTCCTCGAGGTCGTGCCAAAACCGGACCATGATGACAATCCTCAGCAGCCACAGAATGCGCCAGATCTGAGACGAGTGAAGGCAAAGAACATTATGATTTCCTGACGATCAATCCTGAGAGTGTTCCAGTGACATTCGCTACAGGCAGTAGTAGTGTATGGCTGATGGACTCAGGGGCCAGTGCTCATTTTTGTAACGACCGCAAACTGCTTACTACGTTTGAGCCAGTGGAGGACTATGCAAAGACGACGGCTGCCGAATCTCGAATGGCCATTAAGGGATACGGTACTGTTGTTCTGGATGTTGCCAACATTAGAGTCACCCTCCATGACGTTTGTTACATGCCCGACGCCAGGGTTAACCTAAACTCTGGGACGAGGCTCGATAAACGTGGATTTAGACAAGTCACTGAAAAAAGTCGTCACTTTGTTGATAATTAATCTGGGAAATTGGCTTTCGTCACCCCGATGATTAATAATTTTTACACTGTGCCAGTAAGCGAGGGAGCAGCTGCTGATGTTAAACCCCTCCATGAACTGTCCATGAACAGTGATAAAGTGCAGACGCATGCATCATCACCGGCAACAACTGTCAAGGATGTCACCTTCGCTGAGGCGTTAAAAACCAATAAAACTGCAGGCGCCGAATTAAAGCAGTTGCCAGCGAGGCAGGAAGCGAATAAAATCACTTCGCCACGGGCTAGGTTTTCATACCATAAGAATGAACAGTGTGATAATCAGTCCTTGCCACCAGCCATAAGAGCCAAGTCACAACCGCTACTGTTCAAGTATCGACTATGGCACGCGTGATATGGCCATATACATCCAAAGATGATTGTGCGGTTATCGTCAAGACGTCTTGTAAGAGGTATTCCAGTTGGATTATCGCCACTTCCAAAGACTGTCTATAAAGTTTGTTCGCGGGCTAAGGCTAAGCATCTGCCCCAGTTGCCTTTAAAGGGGCCAACAACTAAGCACCTGTTTGAACTGATCCATATGGACCTATGGGGTCTATCGCCGATAGAGGCACTTGGAAAGAAACAGTATTTCCTTTCTATCATAGATGACTTTTTGCGGTTCACTACTGTGTTCCTGCTAAGCCGAAAGCACTAAGCCTTTGACGCATTCAAGGAATACCAGAAACGAGTCAAGCGCCAGTTGCAACGACAAATAAAGTCAATTTGAACAAATAACGGTATGGAGTTTTGTTCCAATGAATTTGAACAGTATTTAACGTCCGAGGGCATCGAGCACCAGCATACTAACGTGTATACGTCTCAACAGAACGGTGTAGCTGAGCGATTTAACCAGACTATCCTCAACCAAATACGCGCTATGCTGATGCACGCCCAGCTTCCTCATTGTTTTTGGGGTGAAGCTTTACAAACCGCAGTTTATCTACGCAACTGAACGCCAAACGCGAATAACGAAGACGGTACCATGTACAAACTATGGTATGAAAGAGTACCTGCTGTTAAGCATCTACGAGTCTTCGGTTGTCGCGCATATGTCCATCGGCCATCCGCGACGCGTAATAAGCTAGAAGCTACAGCGCACGCGGGTATTTTCATGGGTTATTAGGCTCGAACGCGTGGATATCGCGTATGAATACCAGAGACTAATGAGTATTTGGAATCGTCGACAGTTACCTTTGACGAGACTGAGTTTCCTGGAGCTGGAGGGCGTCAAGACGCTTCGCCAACCCTGAGGGGTTTAGGTCATAGTAACTATATAAATTCTACCTCATCTTCCTCTGATGAAAGTAATGATGACAATAATGGCGGTCAACCACAAGACACTTTCTTTGGGTCCATGTCTTATCATGATGTCGAGAGTCCAGTACTGTCCTCCGATGAAAACGATGACAAGACGAATATAGTTGGTGTTGTTGACGAGACCGCAAGCAATGATGAACTTGTAGCGCAGGCCACCATGCCTTTAGTTGCTGACCATCAAGCTAATAATCCGCCACCTAGAGGGTTATTCCATCGCTGTTTATCTAATGTGGATTGGCAAGGATACTTTCGAGTCTATTATGTACGGACAGATGTAGCCAGTATCAAGCTTTGGTCACACCCAGAAGTCATAAACTATTGTCATGCAAATCACATCAGTAGTTAGGGTACATCCTAAGCCGGGCCAATCAGCGTTGAGGTATTGGGCGCGAAATTTGAATCTGACCAATCAGAGAGCAGGATTGGGTGGTGGGCGTGGCTAA
>JAAFCF010005748.1:18030734-18071005 GCA_013389785.1 Helicorthomorpha holstii | reverse complement strand
TTTTTTTTTTTTTTTTTTTCTAAAAATTTTTAAAACGTTCTAGAATGAAAATGACTTAAAAATCAAATAAGAAAAAATTTCTGAAATAAAAGGAGTCGTGGAATTAATGTCGTTATGACGAAATGTTTAGAACAACTCAAACCGTCTAAGCTTTACTTTTTTTTTTTTGTGTGTGTTATTCACGTGCGATTCTATTCTACTAAATCAAAGCCATTTTGAATTTTAAAACTAATGTAAACTATTTCGCCATCAAAATGTCATTTGTCTTATTTTATTTTTCTGTGACGTCACATATACAGCAGCCATTATTATTATTAGATAGAGTACTCAGCAGCTCTGTTTACGTCATACAGAATGTGACGCTGACGCCACCTATGGACAAAATGACAGCAAAGTTAAAAGAGTAAAAAGGAACAATCGATTGCACTTGGAACGCATTAGAAACAAAGATCGAAATTTAAATTAAAAAAAAAAACTGTAAAAGCGTTCGAATGATGATTTGAGTGTAAATTAACTTTCTGTAAGAGACCATGAAAAACCTCAACCAGTTCATTAATGTCAACGTCATCACTTCCGCCAAACGCCAGTTAGTATTATTATTACGTCACATAGAATGTACCTCTGGTATTCAAACCTAACCAAAACCAAAATGACGTCATTTGGAATGATTCTGTCATTTATACCGTTTGTTATTTTTATTATGCAATTGGATTTCTAGAAAATTTCAAAAAAAAGCGGTCACTGTGCGTCAAAATAATGGAGTGGTTTTATAGGACGTTAATTCGATTCCATAAAAATACAAAGGGCATTTAATTTAAGGCCTTTACTTGAGGCCTTTACATCGAGTGTGTCCACGGCCACGGCCAACAGCGATGGAAATCAAAACTTATTATTATTATTACGTCATAAACATTTAAACTATTAGAACGATTTCTCTAATCGACTCGTTTTGCCATTTGACGTCTTTTCAATTATTTTTATCAAATTTTCATTCTAGAACGTTTTTTAAAATATTTCAACAAAAAAACAAACAAAACAAAAACGAATTACGTCGCGATTGACCTTGAGAGAAGTCATTAACGTTCTAATAATCTAAAAGTAATTTTATGACGTCATCGTTATCTTAAAATTACCAAAGAAAAAAAAAAGAACGAATTTTCGAATGCAATTTAAAGGATTTTAAAAGTTTTAATTAGCGCCATAATTGAAATTAGCCAATCAAAAGGGCAAATACAGTACGTGGAAAAGATTAACTTAACTAATCAGCTGTAATGGTTGGTTGAATGACGTCATTCGTAGCTTTTTTATTAGATAATAAGTTGTTGAGGCCTTGTATATTGACGAGACTGCCAAAACCGCTACTGCCGATCCTGACTCCGGCCTCGGCTTTTACGGTCTGGCTCTCAACACCATTGGTCAGCATTAGAAGACCAATCATAGCCACAGTCATCGTCATCAGCAGAAGAGCTCTGAAGACCAGCATCGTCTTAGTGGAACAGCAAACAGGAAGCAGAAGAATCAGAAGCAGAGGAAGAAGAAGAGAAAAGACAACAACAAAAGTTGATGTCTTTGATGATCCAATGGACTTATGAAAGTCCTATTTATATTTATATACAAATCAATCGATCTATTGGCTAATATTAAATATTGACTATGACGTCAATCCAGATCGATTTCTCAAGTCAAAAACAAATAATATTAGTAATAATAATAATAATAATAATGATGATGATGATGTACAGATGTTTACAAGACATTAAATGTTGGCAAGTAAACACACTGTAAATAAATATGAGACTAAACAGCGTTCTTTGCAATGAGCATTTGTCTCATTTCTTTTTTATTTTTATTTTTAGAAATTAATTTCTTCATTTTTTTTGTTGAAATTCATCCTTCGATCGATCGATTGATTGATTGATTGATTGGGGAATTACTGTACAGTATTATTGATTTTTAAAAGTCAATTGATAATCGATTGATAATGGATTAAAAAGTTTTTTTTTTCTTGAATTCTTGATTTAAATTGCGTTCTAGAACGGTTTTTTTTTTTTAAATAATTCAAAAACTATTACATTATAATTGACTTTGAGACACAATATTTGCATTCTAAAATTTAAACACAAAAAAGAACAAACTCGTTTTTAAGCTATCGAATAAACAGAGGTTCACAATCCCCCAAACGTTGATGTCCCAATTTCCTCTTCTGCTTTATTTATTTTTGAACATTTAAATTGTTCTATTGGAATAAAATAAGAGACTATGAAAAGTTTTAGTGAGTGTAATGTTTTGTGATTAAATCTCGTTAAATGCGAGATCGTTCGAAAGTGATTTAAATATTAAAATAGTTCACGTGCAGTTTTAAGTTACGGTTGCTGTTGCTATGGTGAATTTCAATAACGTTACGTGAATAATAATAGCACGGTTTTCAGTCTGATTTTCAAAATATTGTTCGATGGTGATTACGTCATTAAGCAAATGGCAGCTGTTTTGTTCTTTCTTAATGACAAAATGGCGGCGCTCAATATTCTTATTCAGCGTTCTTAAATCAACAAATACAGTAAATATCATAAATCATTGGTGAAATGTTATTCTCTCATTCATTTTTTACGAAATTGGAATTGATCAATTTTTTTTTTATTAAAAATTGAAAATCTGATGACGAAATGTTTAGAACAAAATAACCGTTTAAATTTTTTTTACGGTTTGGTTTTTTTTTTTGGTTTGTTTCACGTGCCATTCTGTTCTTCTCTATTGAAGCCATTTTAATTTTTAAACTGATTTAATTATTATTTGGAATGTATTAAACGATTTCGTCATCAAAATGGCTTTTAAACAACAGAACATTTTATTTATTATTATTATTATTTTTTTTTTGCTATTCTGGGAATTTATTAGCATTCTTGGTGACGTCAAACACACAGCTGCCATCTTTATTGCAATATTCTTCGATGCGTTCTTCATTCGAATGTTCTATAGCAAAAATAGTTGTAATTATTATGATGAAATGTTGTTTATTTAGTTAAAATGTTGTCATGATTTTTATTTTCATCCACGTGACATTCTATTTCTGTTTTACCCAAAAATTGCTAAAAAAAAATTTTTTATTTTATTTTGCTGTCAACGCAGCTGAACAGATGCAATCAAATGACGTCACAATAACAATTTCCCAACCAATCGATGGATAAATTTCAATCAGATGAGAAATAATTTACAACAATAAAAAAGAATTGAGAAAATCTTCAGAAAATCTTTATTAAAGCTTTTTTTTTTCTGTTCTTGTTCTTTCTTAACCTGTGCGACTATAACGATGCTGATCTTCACAATGATTCTTATTGGCCTTCTATTATTCGCAACTTCCGTTTCATCCAATGGCCCGAATTCCTTTTATTCTCTCATTTGAATTTTAGAACGTCTACAGTTTCTTTTACTTGCTATTTTTTCTTTTTTTCTTAGTTTGAAATTTAAGAACAGTTTTTAAACGCATGCGCGTATTTAAATAAAATAAAAATAAAACTAGAAATCTAATGAAATAAAAGAAGCATAAACTTTTGAGAACACGTGACGTTGTTTCCTCCCAATTATTACGTCATCAACATTTTAACTATTAGAACGAATTCACTGAATTAATAACAACTACAGCTGCTGATGTGGCAATCTGACGTCATTTCGAATTATTCACTCACAAAAGTCGTACTTTATTTTTATTTCTATAAAATTGTCGTTCTAGTTTAAGTGGAAGTAAAACGCTTCAATAGGATTAAACTGTCATTTTAGAACGTTTTTAAATATTAAAAAAGAAAAACAAACACACAAGTTACGTCATAATTGACCTTGAGAGAAATTATTTGCGGTTGCGTTCTAAAATGAGAATAAAGCGAGGCTCTCAAACTCTAAACCTTGACGTCCCCATTTTTTTAAAAATTTTATTTGAACATTTGAATTGTTCCAATGGAATAAAATAAGAGAATTAAATAAGCTGGATGATTAAAATGGATCACGTGCCGTTTTATAATGCAGTTGTTGTTGCTATGGTGAATGATATTGTACAGTATGTTGTTCCATTTGACTTTCAAACTGAAGGTGAAATATTGTTCTATGGTGATTATTACGTCATTAAGCAAATGACAGCTGTGTTGTTCTACATTAAATGACAAAATGGCGGCGCTCATTTGAAATGCAGCGTTCGTCGATCAAGTAAATATCATTACAGAACTCATTCATTCTTTTTCAGTTTCAAAAGCGAAGAATAATAAATAATTATTCGAATGCGTTTTCAGTTTCATAGCTGGCGAATGACGTCATTCGTGTAATATTATTCTTTCTCTGGTTTTTTATTGAGAATTAAAAATCTGATGACGAAATGTTTAGAACAAAATAACAGTTTAAATTTTATTTTACGGTTTTTTTTTAAATATTATTTTGATTTACGTGCGTCTTTATTCTATTCTTTCCAATCGAAATCAATTTAAATTTTTAAACTGTTTTAATTATTATTATTTGGAATGTATTGAACTATTTAATTAAACTAATGATAAAATGGCGCCAATTGAAGAGGAAAAAACCATTTCCTTTGCATATATTCTAAACCAATCAATAAATCCGATTCATATTCGATTTTTGAAAGTGCGTTTGAGTGGAACAAGTTCTTTTCAATGAATTTATTTTGATTAAAAAGTCATTCTAGAACATTTTTTTTTTAATTTTTTTTCATAAAAACGATTACGTCATTAATCGAACTCTATAGAGACAACATAATTTTTTATTTGCATTTTAAAACGCAAAAAAAAACAGAACGATTTAAACGACTGACTGATTGAAAGGAGATTCCAGTCGTTCGATAATTTTAAAATTCGAATGCGGTGTTTACATTTTTTTTGTTTACATATTTTGCTTAATTAATTAAAACAGTGATAATTGAAGAAGAAAAAAAAACTATTAAACTTAACTAATCAGCTCATTGGTTTGATTGGTTGGAATAGCTGTAATGTCGTCATTCAGTAGAAGGAGGACTTTTAGCCGAACTCCATTTTGGCACAGATTTTGTCACCTTTGCGAGTGGGACTGCATGGGATTCCTGATGGGCAGTCAGAATCAGACTCGCATTTTTTTTTCTCGCATGAAACGGAAGTGGTGAACAGTAGAAGGCCAATCATCGCCATGAAAATCGTTCTGAAGATCAGCATCGTTATAGTGTAGAACAAGGTTAAGGAAGAAGCAGAAGAGGAGAATTGGAATATTTTCTGATGAGTTGTTTGGCTTATTCAACTCTTTTATATTCAAAAAATCAATCGATCGATTAATATTCTAATGATGACGATGACGTCAATACTATCGTCATATCGATTATCCATTCAGTCAAAAACAAATAATAACAAATGATAATTAATTCAGTTGAATAATATGCAGCTGTTTTGCAAGTTACGTGTACGTTTTTGCGTTGGCAGGAAATAAATGAAACTAAATACCATTAGTTCCAATGGAGATTTGTCTCGTTTCTTTATTTTTTCTAAATAATTTTTTTCATTTTCGGTTAAAATTTATCCATCGATCGATTGATTGATTAGGAAATTGGTTATTGATTTCTAAAGAGTCAATTGATTATCGATTGAAAAGTTTTGTTGTAAGGATTTTTTTTTTTTTTTTTGCATTTCTGATGACGTCATTGTTTTTAAAATTTGAAATGATGAAACGTTTAATTAAAAAAGAAAAAGTTTTTAATGGGGATTCAATTTTGCATTCTAGAACGTATTTTAAATATTTGAAAAACCATTACATGTACAGTGCGTCACAATTTCTTCTATAGGTTTTTTTTTATTTGAACATTTGAATTATTTCAATTGGAATAAAATTAAAGAATGAAAAGTTTATTTAGCGTAAAATGGGAAGTTATTGTAAATTATGAGATCGTTCGAAACTGATTTAAATATTAAAATGTATCACGTGCTGTTTTAAGTTACAGTTGTTGTTGCTATGGTGAATTTCAATACTATTGCGTGAATAGATATTGTATGTTGTTCTATTTAAAACTGAAAGGTGAAATGTTGTTCTATGGCAATGGCGTCATATTAAGCAAATGGCAGCTGTGGTGTTGTTCTTCGTAATCACAAAATGGCGGCGCTCGATTGATATTCAGTAAATATCAATACTCATTAATTCTTATTCAGTTTCAAAAGCAAAGAATAAATGTGACAGCGTTTCATAGCGCATAATTTGACGTCACTGGTAATTATTCAGTCACTGCATTAACATTAATGAGTTTATAAAAAAATAAATAAAATTTTTATTAATTTATTAAGCAAAAAAAAAATTCTAAAAATTAAATTGGCAAATTAAACTAATGATAAAATGGCGCCAATTGTCAAAACTCAATTCATTTACAAACCGGTTTTCGAAACCAAACAATAAATCGATTAATATTCGATTACTAACGATGAATTAATCGCATTTGAGTCGATTTGAGTATTGAGTCGAAGTAGCCTTTTCAAATTTAAATTTCTTTTTAATCCTCTCATTTGAATTTTCGAATAAATATTACAAAAACGACAATTTGTTTTATTTGCTAATTTTTTTTTTGAATTTGAATTTGAAATTTAAGAATGTTCTTTAAATGCACGAAAGTGATGAAATGGAATGTTTTTGATTGTGATGACGTTTTAAGCCGGAACACATCGAGGCGTATACTTATAATCGAATGGCAGTATATGGCATTTCTTTCCTTCATCACAGTCGTCAGATGTTCTACACGTTTTAGCATTTGTGACGTCAATGGTCATAGTCGCTATAAACAAGGCAATCAGCAACAGCTTCCAGATCAGCACTGACATCTTTAAGCAGAAAGAAGAAGAAGCAGCCATTGTTTTTTTGTTCTATTAAAACTTTTTCACAATCAATTAAAAGACTTCAACTGGTTCGATTCGTTCTCTGTGTTCTCTTTTTTATATGCCATTTAATGAAGTCAATATATTACGTCAAATGTAATTAAAATTCATGCGCAAAATGGCTGTCATTGCATTTACAAACTGTGAACACATGTGACGCTGTTTCCCCCACGTATTACGTCATTAACACTTGAGCTATTAGAACAAATTCACTGAGTGAATAACAACTACAGCTGTTGTTGCTATGCGACGTCATTTCGAATAATTATTCACTCACGCATTTTTTTTTTTTATCAAATTATCATTCTAGAACGTTTTTTAAAAATTAAAAAGAAGTTATGCCAGAATAAATGACCTAGAGAATTAAAAAAAAAAAAAAAGAAAGAAAATGAATTTTGGAATGCAATTTAAAAGATTTTAAATTTAGGGTTTTAATTAGCGCCATAATTGAAATTAGCCAATCAAACTGCAAATACAGTACGTGGAACAGTTAACTAATCAACTGTAATGGTTGATTAAATGGCTGTAATGACGTCATCCAGAAGAAAGACTTATGACTCATTAATAGCTTCAGATGTACAGAGATTAGTATAAGGTACATTGGTCATTGCTGTAGCATAACTGGTGAGTGGTCATAGCAATAGTCATCACAATAGTCATCGCTATGGCCATCGTCAAAGCCATCATTAGCAGTGTTCTGAAGATCAGCATTGTTATCGTCATCGTCACAGGTTGAAACAGAAGAGAAAAGACACTGGATTGATGGTTTCCTATGCTCGTTTTGATGCTTTTGACGCTCGAATGATCTCGATGTACAAATCAATCAATCGATTGATTGGTTATATTGACTATGACGTCAATTCCGCCCGATTACTTAAATCAAAAACAAATAATAACAATGATTATTCATGAGTATTGTAATGAATTCAGTGAATAATGTGCAGCTGTTTGCAAAATACAGTTTGTGTGTGTGTGTGCTTTTGTACAGTAAAAAGAAACGAGACTAAATAGCGTTGTTGGCAATGGAGATTTGTCTCGTTTCTTTTTTTTTATTTTCTTAAAATGAATTTTCGGTAATGTTGTGTGGCTTCTAAGAACATTTTTAAATATTTAAAGAAAAAGTGGTTACGTCATAATCGATTTTGAGATAAACGATATTTGTAATTGCGTTCTAAAATGTAAATACAAGTCGGTGGGGGAGGAGCCTCGATTTAAGTAGACACATTTGACGTCACAATTTCTTCCTTCCGCTGATTTTTATTTGAACATTTGAATTATTCAAATGGAATAAAATAATAAAAAAGAGATATCGAATGCTATTGCGTTAACATTTTCAAGTAAAGGTTTCGGTGACTTTGAAGTGTCATTTACAGTAAATATTCGTGCATAATATTGTTCTACAGAATATGCAATGGCGTCATTTTTAGCAAATGGCAGCTGTGTTGTTGTTCTAAATGACAAAATGGTGACGCTCAATGCGTCAATTAGTCTCAACAGTAAATATCAATACTCATTAATTCTTCTTCAGTTATTCGAATGCATTTTTAGTTTTATTGAGCGCAAATGACGTCATTTATTAAATTTTATTTTATACGAAACTGAAAAATTTGATGACGAAATACTTAGAACAACGTAACCGTGTAAACTTTATAAAGGGAAGTTTTTTTTTTTTTTTGGATTCACGTGCGATTCTTTTTTTACCAAATCAAATTTATTTTTAATTTTTAAACTGATCGAATTGTTAATTATAAAATACGTTTTAAAATACTATTTCGTTATCAAAATGACTTTTAAATCACAGAACATTTTATTCGATTTTGCTGAGAATTGATTAGCATAGTCAGGTGACCAATCAAATCGATTAATATTCGATTATTAATTTGAGTTTGAGTTGAATGAGTCTTTTCAATTCCATTCTTTTTATTATCTCATTTGAATTTTCGAATGTCTACAGTGACAACTTGCTTTATATTCTAAATTATTTTTTTTTTTTTTGAATTTGAAATTTTCGAATACCGGTACAGTAAAACCGTGTAAATGGAATGTTTTTGATTGTGATGACGATGACGTGTTAAACCGGAACACAGCGAGGCTTATAATAAAAATCATCCAAGGGAACACTTTGGCATTTCTTTCCTTCGCCACAGTCGGCGTTTAGTCTACATTGCGCATGTATGACGTCAATGGTCATAGTCGCTATAACCAAGGAAATCAGCAGCAGCTTCAAGATCAGCACTGACATCTTTAGACAGAAAGAAGAAGAAACAGAAGCCATTGTTTTTTTGTTCTATTAAAACATTTTCACACTCAATTTAAAGACTTCAACTGGTTCGATTCGTTGTTTCTTTCGGTTCGTATTCTTTTCTCCACCTTTTATATATTCCATTTAATGAAGTCAATTAATATTCAGTATTATTTAAAAATTAAGTCAATATTCATGCGCAAAATGGCTGCCAATGTGTTAACAAACAGTGAACACGTGACATTGTTTTTCACACGTTTGACGTCATTAACACTTGAGCTACGGTGTTGGAAAAGAATTGACTGAGTGAATAACAACATCAACTGCTGTTGCTGTTGTCATATCGTCACTGTAGATGCAACATGACGAAACTCATTTTTGGGCTAAATTGAGTTACACATATCATGATGTGCAAAATTTTCCGCTGAATCTCCCTGAAATCTCTAGTTCATGAATATCCCACTAAGATTTTGTAACATGGTTTATGCAGGCTGACAATGTAAGAACAAGATGGTTTTTTCGCTCTCCTGAAAAATTCGAAAAACTGAGATTCGTTATGTTGCATCTACAGTGACGATATGTGACGTCATTTGAAATTATTCACTCACGCATTTTTTTATTTCTATCAAATTTTCATTCTAGAACGTTTTTCAAATATTTCAAAAAAAAAGTTACTTCAAAATAATCGACCTTGAGAGAGAAATCATTTTGCGTTCTAAAAAATCTAAGATAAACTTTATTTTAAAATAACAAAAAAAAAAATGAATGAATTTTCGAATGAAATTTTAAATATTGAGTGTTTAATTAGCGCCATAATTGAAATTAGCCAATCAAAAGTGAAATTATATACAAAAATCAATCGATCGATCGATTAATATTCTCAGAATGATGATGACGTCAATACTGATCGATTATTCATTCAGTCAAAAACAAATAATAAATTCAGTGAATAAAATCCAGCTGTTTGCAAGATACGTGTGTGTGTGCTTTTTTACGTTGGCAGAAAAGAAATGAGACGAAATAGCGTTGTTGGCAATGGATATTTGTCCCGTTTATTTTTTATTATAATGAAACTCATGGATTGATTTTTAAAAGCTAATTAAAAATTAATTGTTATTTGATTATGTAGTTGTGTGTTCTAAATTACATATTTTAAAGTTCTTTTTTTTAAAAAAATCTGTTTGCGATTAAAAGTCCGTCAGTTGATCAAGGGAATATGACTTTCTTACTTTTTTCTTTCGTTTTTCTTATTTCTTTTTCTTAACTTAAGAACCGTGAAAAGGTTTTCAATAGTTAAAATTTAGTTAAAAAGTGTAGTTAATTTGATGTATTATGATTAAGATAGTTACAAGACAACAAATATTGTACAATTGATGTATTTTATTAAATACAAATACAAATATGGCGTTAAATTACAATTGTTGAATATAAAAGATCAATTGGTCGATTGATTAAATATCGATTTAACAATCAAACAATTGTTTTATTACATCAGATATCGGTTGGTTAATCATTTATTATTGAAAATTATTTAATAATGAATTAATTTTGACATTGGTTCAATAATAACTTTAAGTAAAAGACAATCATCTTTAAGAAAACCATTCTTTTCGATGTTTTCGCAAGACAAAAGGTCAATTGAGTAACAATAATTCTCTTCTTCAATTTCTTTCTCAACTGATTTACGAAAATGTTTCTTTGGATCTGATTGGTTGAATAAAACCAACGTTGTTTTATGTGCAAAATCATCATAAAGATTTTCATCATTTTCTCCAGCTAAAAAGTAAATCCAAGCTTTTAATCCTTTTCCATTAAATCCTTCACCATCTTCATTAAAGTCCATTCCTACTTGCATTCTGTATCCACCTGATGACGTATAAAAATATGGACTTGATTCATCATTAATGAGTTTAATGATTTCATCTTGTTTTTTCTTCTGATAATTGTTAATTTTCCATAGTAAAACTCCATCGTTTGAGACGAAAGACTCAGCAATCGATGGAGGTTCAATGTGAATTTCAAATTCAATTGAATTATCTTGAACATAAGTTGGATTTTCAAGCAAAGATTTTTTAAAAAGATTTACCCATCCATTGAATAAATTAAAATAAATTTTAGTATTAAATTTGTACCACCAATGTCTAACAAGATGTTTGTTTCCTCCACTCAAATTTTTAAGAATAAAATCAAATCTTGGTATAACTTTGAATGGCACTTTGTCTCTTGTTGTTTTCTTAGTTTCATCAATGAACTTTAAGTCCATAAAAACACCTTCATTATTAAATAATTTAATTTTCACTTTCATTTTGAATGGCCAACCAATCAAAGCAAATTCTTGACTTTCCAATACAAAATCTTTTTTCTTAATTTTTTCTTGAATTCCATTGATTTTCCAAGTGAAATCAGCTGCTGAATCTTCAGTTTTCAATTCATAGCTGTTAGTAAATTTGCCAACAATTAGCTATAAAAAATTAATAAATGAAATTAATTGATTTTTAATGTTAAATAATCTCAACTATTAATAGGTAATTGATATTGTTTTAATTAACATGAACATTTAATTATTATTTGAGTCTAATTACGTGATCTTTAATGAATATTCAATTATCATTAATTAAATCATTTTTTCACATTTTAGTTTAATTGTAATAAATAATCAATTTTTGTTACCTCATTGGATAAGCAGATTTGATTTATTTCTTCAGCTTTGTCTTCAACTGTCTTTAATTTCTTCAATTGATCTTCAATTGAAGTTTCTGTTTGATTTCTTAATAAATTTATCTTTAAATCTTCATCGTCAATCACACTTGATGCTGCTTCAACTTTCATTTCTAGTTCAGCGATGTCTTCTTCTGCTTTCTTCAATTGATTTCTTAATTCAATTGAATTATTGGAAAGTTCTTTATTCAATTTAATTGTTTCTAATTCAATTATTTCATTGCAATTGCTTTCAATTTTCTTTGCTTCATCTTGAATTTTTTTCTCTAAATCTTGGTTTGTTTTCTTCAGTTGAAGTTCAATCTGCTGTTGTTTTCTTTTAATTTCTTCCAATAAACTTTTATTCACATCTTGAACGTTGGTTTTAATGTTTGCAATGTCTTCACTGAATGATTTCTTTGAATTATCAACTTCATCACTCAGTTTGGTCAATTCACTTTCAATGTTTATAGTCAATTCAATGAACTCTTCATTCTTAATTTCAAATTTATTCAAATCTTTTCTCAGTTTTTTAATATTTTGATCCAATCGATTGGAAACATCTTTAAATTTGAGTTCATTTTGATTGAACTGCTCAAGATGCTTTTTCTCAACAATTTCAAATAGAAAATCACTTTTGCCTTTCAATTCAGCCATCTTTTCTTGAAGATTATTCTGATTGCTTTTCACAGTTTCAGACAATTCAACTAATTGCTCAGTCTAATTAATACAATTTATTATCATAATTATTTGATTTTATTAATTAAAACTTTAAATTTTAGATCAAAATAACAATTTTTTACCTCAATCGATTGGCACTTCCGGTTTAAATTTTCCACTTTTTCTTCAATTGCATTCAACGTCTTCAATTGATCTTCACTTGAAGATTTGCATTTTTCCTTCATTGAATTCATCTTCTCATCTCCAGAAGCAATTGATTGATCAACTTTCAATTCAAGATTAGCAATTTCTTCTTTCGTTGTTTTCTTCATTTTAGTCAAATTCTTGTTCATTTCCTCATTGATTTTCTTCAATTCGAACTCGATACGTTCAATGCAATTTCCATAGTTTTTATTGCAATTGTCTTCAATTTTCTTTGCTTCTTCTTCAATTTTCTTGTTTATTTCTTCGTTTGTTTCTTTCAATTGAAGTTCAAACTGCTGTTGTTTGCTTTCAACGTCTTCTGTTAACTTCTTATCTACTTCTTGAATGTTGGCTTTGATCTTTGCAATGTCTTCATTCACTGATTTCTTGGATTTTGCAACTTCATCTTTTGATTTGGTCAATTCACTTCTAATCTTTATGGTCATTTGATTGAATTCTTCATTCTTTAATTCAACTTCCGCTTTGAAACCAGTGAATTCTTTGTTTAATTTGTTTAAATTTTCCTCTAATCGATTGCAAATTTTTGTGATTTTTGTTTCAAATTGACTGAATTGGATAAGCTTTTTCTCAACTGAATCAAAGATGAAATCGCTTTTTCCTTCCAATTTCATCGATTGCTGCTGATAATTGGTTTGATTGATTTGAATGGTTTCAATCAATTTCTCTAATTGCTCTATCTAATTAAAAATCAAATAATGATTAATTATACTAATGAGCAATATAAACTTATTATTAATTTCACTTTGTTATTGTATTTGTTGATTGTTTTCTCAATTGTTTCCACTTTTTCATTGCAATTGAATTCAACTAATTCTATTTTTTCCTCCAAAGGAATTATGACGTAATATTTTGAATATTCAGCCACAATATCCGTTACCTAATTTAAATTAACATTTAATATTAATAATTAAATAACATGATTAGTCAATTTATAAATTACCTCTGACATTTTGATTTCACAATTAAAAGAGTAAAAATTAAAAGCTGTTTAAACTGAAAACTCAAACACTAGTTGTGTCTCACAATTTCTCACTTAAAAATATTTCAAAGTTAAAATGATAACATTTATTGTCTAATCAATTGATAACATTCAATAACGATTTAAAATGGATTGAAAAACACTTGAAAACGTGGAAAATGTTGCTTATAAAATTGTTTTTAGATTAAATTTAATCTAATCACAAAGCTGTTTACATGACATGGAAAAAACCTTTAGTTAGTTAAACTAAATGAACCAATCACAACGTTTGCTATCAGCTGCTCAATTGTCTCAATAACAATTCAATGACAAAGATAACTTAGACAATTAAGGTCATAAAAGTGATAAGAAAACTAAAAAAGATAAAAAAACCACCTTGGTTTTAATCAATCAGCATTTAATTAAAGTCTAAGCAAAATAATCTTTTTATTTAACTCATTAAAATAATATTAATGATGCACTTCCGGTTGGTTTTCATTGCTTTTTTTATCCCATTAATATTCTACTGATTAAATCTACGGTTCAAATGACGTCATTAAAAACACGTTTATGATCGGCGCATGCTCAATTAATTACATTAGTTCTGCATGTTATAAATCAAGGTCAACAGAAGAATAAAATTTAAACATACGTAACTATGGCAACGTAATTACGCACGTGCATTTTGTATAATAAACGTTACCAGGTTTACTTCATTTAAATGTAGCGTTCGATTAAAACTATTCAAATTCAAATGTGCCGTTCGATTAGAATTGAAAGATGCTTTGCATATAAAATATCTATTTGAGTCGTTCACAAGCAAAGTGAATCAAGTCGTATAAAAGTGATTTCGAGAGATAAAGTATTTGAAAAGCGAATACAGTATGTTGTAAAATTGAAATGAAAGAGGAGACAGTATTTGTCGTGTGTGAGGGAGGAGGGGGGGGGGGAAGAAAAGTGAGAGGCAAAATGTTAACGTTCCAATTTCTTTTAGCCTTTTATTTGAACATTTGAATTATTCTAATGGAATAAAATTAAAGAATAAAAAGTTTATTTAACGTAAAATAGGCAGTTAAATGTGAGATCGTTCGAAAGTGATTTAAATATGAAAGTAGATCACGTGCATTTTTAATGCAGTTGTTGTTGCTATACCGTAGTGAATTTCAATGCCATTGCGTGAATAAGAATGTTGTTCTATTTTACTTTCAACTGAAGGTGAATTATTGCCATGTAAATGTTAATGAATATTGTTCTATAGTATGGCAATGGCGTCATATTGATCAAATGGCAGCTGTGTTGTTGTTCTAAATGACGAAATTGGTGACGCTCAATGAGTGAATCAGTCAGTAAAAGCAGCCAATATCAATACTCATTAATTCTTCTTCAGTTATTCGAATGCATTTTTAGTCTCATTGAGTGCAAATGACGTCATTAGCTAAATAATATTCGATTGTTAATGATTAATTCATCGCATTTGAGTCGAATTAGTATTTTCAATTCAATTTTTTTTTTCTCTCATTTAAATTTTTTAATGTTTACACGAATTTCAATTAATATTTATGCGCAAAATGGCTGTCATTGTATTTACAAACAGTGAAAATGTCACATTGTTTTCCCACACGTTTTACGTCATAAACACTTGAGCTATTAGAACGAATTCACTGAATGAATAACCACAACAGCTGCTGTTGCTATGCAACGTCATTTGAAATTTTTCACTCACGCATTCTTTGTTTTTCAAAGTGATTTATTCATTCTAGAACGTTTTTTAAATGTTTTTAAAAAAGAATTTATGTCGTAATCGAGGTTGAGAGAAAATGCTAATGTATTTAAGCGATTGCGTTCTAAAGTAAAAACAGAAGAAAAGGAAGCAGTCAATTATGATGACGTCATCGATTTTATAGTAAATTATTATTGTTGACTTTCAATTGATTGAATATCGCAAAGGGATCGATACAATTTATTAAAAATAATGAATGATGGCAATTGACTGTTTACAATTGACTTTATTTGAAAACGATGATTGATGAGCAAATGGAAATATTAAACTTTAATAATTAGCAATCAATGGATTAATTAGCATTAATTACAGTAAATGTTTGATTTGTTCATTCAAATATTGATTATTGATTTTAATAGCGATTGGATGAGGATTTTACATGTTAAGGTTGAAAGCCATTTTGATAGTTGAGGAAGAAATTCAACATTTTATTAAAAAGTTTGAATTGAAAATTAACAATTGATTTCTCGTTAACACGAAGTCGACGGAACTGCAATGTTGCTTCGTGTTAACGAGAATACACTGTATTTTAATTTGTTTTTTATTTTGGTTCAACGATGACTTTGAGTAAAAGACAATCGTCTTTAAGAAAACCATTGTTTTCTACTTCTTTATTATGCAAAATATCAATGAAATAGCTACAATCCTGTTTGATATTTTTTTCAACAGTTTTTGTCAAATGTTTGGTTGAATCTAATTGGTTGATTAAAATCAATGTTGTTTTATGTGCAATATTATGAGAAAGTTTTACATCATTTTCTCCTTTTAAAAAGTCAATCCAAGCTGTTAATTCATTTTTTTTAAAATCACCAATTCCATCGAACACCACTCCTATATGCATTCTATATCCATTTGATGACGTATAAAAATATGGACTAAAATCACCCAAAATGAGTCCATCAATTGCATTTTTTTTCTTCTTCTCATAATTCTCAATTTTCCATAGTAAAACTCCATCAGTTGAGACAAAAGATTCAGCAATTGAAGGAGTTTCAAGGTGAATTTCAATGCAAATTGAATCATCTTTAATGTAAATTGGGTTTTTAAACCAAGATTTCTCAATAATAGTTACCATTTTTGTGAACTGATTAAAATAAAATTTGTCATGAAAACCATACCACCATGTCGTAATAAGATGTTTGTTTCCTCCACTCAAATCTTTAACTATAAAATCTAATCGTGGTATCATTTTGAAAGGCACTTTGTCTCTTGTTGTTGTTTTCTTAGTTTCATCGGCGACTTTCAAATACATTGTAGCATATTCATTATAAAATCCAATCTTAGCTTTTATTTTGAATGGATAGCCAATCAAAGCAAACTCCTCACTTTCCAAATCTGTTTTTTTAATATTTTCTTTAATTCCATTGATTTTCCAAGTAAAATCAGCTGATGAATCTTCAGTTTTAAAGTCAAGACTACTGTGGAATTTGCCAACAATTAACTGTGAAAAAATAATAAATAAAATTAATTGATTTTCCATTATTATAAATTTTGAATATTGGCAAAAAGATTAATGCAAATATGGTTGATGATTTTTTAAAATTATTCTAATTAACACGAACATTTAATTAATAATAAAATCATCTTTTTTACTCAAGATTTTAATTGTTAACAAATAATCAATTTTTTTTACCTCATTATTTAGGCAGATTTGGTTTATTTCTACAACTTTCACTTCAACTGCAGTCAATTGTTTCAATTGATCTTCAAGTGAGGCTTCTGTCTGATTTTTTAATGAATTTATCTTCAAACCTTCATCATCAATGACACTTGATGCTGCTTCAACTTTCAATTCAAGTTCAGCAATGTCTTCTTCTGCTTTCTTCAATTGATTTCTTAATGAAATTGAATTCTTGGCAATGTCTTCATTCAATTTAATTGTTTCTATTTCAATTCGTTCATTGCAATTGTCTTCAATTCTCCTTGCTTCATCTTCAATTTTCTTGTTCAAATCTTCATTTGTTTTCTCCATTTGAAGTTGAATCTGCTGTTGTTTGCTTTCAACTTCTTCTATAAAATTCTTATGGACATCTTGAATGTTGACTTTAATCTTTGCAACGTCTTCATTCAATGATTTCTTGGATTTAACAACTTCATCTTTCAATTTGTTCAATTCACTTCCAATGTAATTGTTCAATTTATTGCACTCTTTGTGTTTCAATTCAACTTTAGATTCAAATTCATTCAAATCTTTTTTTAATGTCACGATATTTTGATCCAATCGATTGGAAATATCTTTGAACTTGAGTTCATTTTGATTGAACTGCTCAATTAGTTTCTTCTCAACAATTTCAAATATGAATTCACTTTTGCTTTTCAATTTGTCCATTGTCAATTGAAAATTATTCTGATTGTTTTTCACAGTTTCAGACAATTCAACCAACTTCTCAGTCTAATTAATTATAATTGATTATCATAATTAATTATTTTAGTTAATTAAATATAATTTAAACGTTAAATTTTGAATGACAACAATTTTACCTCAATTGATTGGCATTTCCGGTTTACTTGTTCTACTTTTTCTTCAAATTCATTCAACGTCTTCAGTTGATTTTTATGTGAAAACTTTAATTCTTCTTTGATTGTAATGATCTTTCTGTTTTGATCAGCAATTGATTGATCAATTTTCTTATCAAGCTTAGCAATTTCTTCTTGTGTTGTTTTCTTCAACTCAACTGAATTCTTGGCAATTTCTTCACTGACATTTCTAATGTCCAACTCGATGCGTTTATTGCAATTGTCATACTTTTCAATGCAATTGCTTTTAATTTTCTTTGCTTCATCTTCAATTTTCTTCTCTAAATCTTCGATTGTTTTCTTAAGTTGAATATCAATCTGCTGTTGTTTGCTTTTAACTTCTTCTAACAGTTTTTTATTTATATTTGCAATTTCTTCGTTTACTGATTTCTTGGATTTAGCAACTTCATCTTTGAGTTTGGTAAATTCACTTCCAATGTAATTGTTCAATTTATTGAACTCTTTGTGTTTCAACTCAATTTGAGATTCAATTTCATTCAACATCTTTACTTGATTTTCATGTGAAGATTTGCATTCTTTCTTGATTAAATTCATCTTCTCATCTTCTTCAGCAATTAACTTATTAACTTTCTTCTGAAGATTATCAATTTCTTCCTTCGTTGTTTTCTTGTTCAATTCTTCATTCACTTTCTTCAATTCCAATTGAATGCGTTTATTACAATTGCTTTCAATTTTCTTTGCTTCATCTTCAATTTTCTTCTTTATTTCTTCGATTGTTTTCTTCATTTGAAGTTCAATCTGCTGTTGTTTGTTTTCAATTTCTTCTAAGATATTATTGTTCACATCTTGAATGCTGGTTTTAATCTTTGCAATGTCTTCATTCAATGATTTCTTGGATTTAACAACTTCATCTTTCAATTTGGTCAATTGAGTGCCAGTGTTTGTATTCAATTGATTGAACTCTTCATTCTTCAGTTCAACTGACGATTTCAATTCATTTAAATTTTCCCTCAATCTCATTACAACTTCATTGATTTGATTGGAAATATTAATATCGCATTTGTCTTTTAATTTGTCCATTGTCAATTGAAGATTATTCTGATTGGTTTTCACAGTTTCACTCAATTCAACCAATTTCTCAGTCTAATTAATAACAATTGATTATTATAATTATTTAAATCAATATAACAGTCTTTTACCTCAATTGATCTGCACTTCCGGTTTACTTGGTCAACTTTGTTTTCAATTGCATTCAATTCCTTTACTTCCTTTTCATGTGAAGATTTGATTTCTAATTTAATTGATTTCACCTTATCATCTTGATCAGCAATTGATTGGCCAATTTTCTTCTCAAGATTAACAATTTCTTCCTTTGTTGATTTCTTGTTCAACTCAACTGAATTCTTGTTAATTTCTTCGTTCATTTTTTTAATGTCCAACTCAATACGTTGAATGCAATTGTCATACTTTTCATTACAATTGCTTCCAATTTTCTTTGTTTCATCTTCAATTTTCTTGTTCATTTCTTCTTTCGTTTTTTGCATTTGAATATCAATCTGCTGTTGTTTGCTTTCAATTTCTTTTAATAATTTCTTATGTATATTTGCAATGTCTTTGTTTACTGATTTGCTCGATTTATCAACATCATCTTTAAGTTTGATGAATTCACTTCCAATGTAATTGTTCAATTTATTGCACTCTTTGTGTTTCAATTCAACTTTAGATTCAAATTTATTCAAATCTTCTCTCAAATTTATTACATTTCGTTCCAATCGATTTGAAATATCTTTGAATTTGATTTCATTTTGATTGAACTGTTCAAGATGCTTCTTCTCAACGATTTCAAATAAGAAATCACTTCTGCCTTTCAATTCAGCAATGAATAATTGAAGATTATTGTGATTGGTTTTTACAGTTTCAGACAACTCAACCAACTTCTCAGTCTAATTAATAACAATTGATTATTATAATTAGTTGATTTTGTTAATTAAACATAAAATTTGAAGCAATATAACAATTTTTACCTCAATGGATTGGCACTTCCGGTTTATTTGTTCCACTGTTTCTTCAATTTCATTCAACATCTTTACTTGATCTTCAGCTGAAGATTTGAATTCTTCTTTCATTGAATTAATTTTTGTTTCTTGATCAGCTTTTAATTGATCAACTTTCTTCTCAAGATTAGCAATTTCTTCTTCTGTTGATTTCTTATTAATTTCTCCATTCACTTTCTTCAATTCTAATTCAATGCGTTCAACGCAATTGCTTTCAATTTTTATTGCTTCTTCTCCAATTTTCTTTTCTAAATCTTCGTTTGTTTTCTTAAGTTGAAGTTCAATCTGCTGTTGTTTGTTTTCAATTTCTTCTAAGAAATTATTGTTCACATCTTGAATGCTGGTTTTGATGTTTGCAATCTCTTCATTCACTGATTTCTTGGATTTAGCAACTTCATCACTTAATTTGGTCAATTCACTTCCAATGTTTTTAGTCCATTCAACGAACTCTTCATTTTTTAGTTCAGATTCAGATTCATTCAATTCTTTAACTTTAATTTCACTTGAAGATTTCAGTTCACTTCCTTTTAAATCAATGTTTTCTTCTTTGCCAATTAATTGATCAACTTTCTTCTTAAGATTAACAATTTCTGCCTTTGTTGTTTTCTTTAATTCAGTCGAATTCTTAGCAATTTCTTTATTTACTTTCTTCATTTCCAATTTTATAAGTTCAATGCAATTTTGATCGTTTTCATTGCTTTTCCTATCAATAAATGTCTTAACATTTCTTAATTCTTCTTTCACTTTTTCCAATTCAGTTTTGTTTCCGTTTTCTTTCAATTTAACTTCCGTTTTAAATCCAGTGAATTCTTTGCTCAATTTGTTTAAATTTTCATCCAATCGATTGTAAATGTTGGTGATTTTGATTTCAAATTGATTGAATTGCTGAAGATTTTTATCAACTGATTTACAAATTAAATCATTTTTTCCTTCCAATTTATTCATTTCCTTTAGCTGATTAGTTTGAATGGCTTGCATTGTCTTAATCAATTTCTCCAATTGCTCAGTCTAAGTAAAAAAATGCAATTACAATTATACTAATTTATAAAAATAATAATAATTCATACTTTTTGATTGTAGTTGTTGATTGTTTTCTCCATTAATTCCACTTTTTGTGAACACTCCGGCAATGTATTTCTTGTCTAATTAAGTTAATATTTTTAATTAAATATCTTTAATTAAATTTAATTTGTAATTTACCTTCGACATTTTGATTTTACAATTAAAAGAGTAAAAATTAAAGCTGTTTAAATTGAAACTTTAAAGTTGAAAATGACACGTAAACACTTTTTGTATTGAAATTTATAACTTTGATATTTCAATGTCAAAATGATAACATTTATTTCCTATCAATCGATAACATTCAATAACTGAAAAAAACACTTGAAAACAAGGAAAATATCATCTGTAAATTTGCTTTTAGATTAAATTTAATCAAATTTAAAAGTGTTTTATCAGCAAAAATAAACCTTTGGACCAAATGAACCAATCATACGTTTGCTATCAATTGTTCAATTGCCATCATCACATTCAATGACAAAGATAAGCAACTTTAACTTGAAAAAAGGTATAAAGAAACCTTGATAATATTCCAATTGATATCTCAGACTTTATTGATATCTATTAATTGCATCTACTGTTTACTGTATTCAATCAATCGATAAAACTCAATAACTCAAAAATAAAATTTATCAATATTATCTAAACTATTATCAGATTTTTATTCAAATTGTTTACGCAAATGGTTATGCAAGCACAAACAAAGTTTCATAAACATTGACCGGAAGTTAGCAAAAATAAATTGAAGAAAATAAAAATAAAAATTGGCGCTTTAATTAAAGGCGCCAGTTGATGTAAATAGGCGCATGCGTAATTAATTAAAGTGATGAATTCTTAAACCAAGGTTAATAGAATAATAAAAAAAAGGTTATCTCGTTACTATGGCAAAGTAAATACGCACGTGAAATTAATTGAAGTGGTTAATTCTTAAAGCAAGGTTAATAGAATAAAAAAAAGAAGGTACTGTAATCTCGTTTCTAAGACAACGTAACTAGGCACGTGAAATTAATTGAAGTGATGAAGTGTTAAACCAAGGTTAATAGAATAAAAAAGGTAATCTCGTTACGATGGCAACGTAAATACGCACGTATGGAAGCACAGTAAACGTCATCAGGTTTATCTCGTTTAATTAACGTTCATGCTAAAACGATAGCAGTGTTTACATTTGAGTGAATTAAGCAGTTTTAATTAATTATTTCAATTAAGTTAATTACAAGAGTTGAAGTTTAAAATCTAATATTGAATGATTATTTGATGATGTTTTGTTGTCAACATTAAACATTACATTGGTTGAACAATGACTTTGAGTAAAAGACAATCGTCTTTAAGAAAACCATTATTTTCAATGTCTTCAAAAGACAAAAGGTCAATTGAGTAATTATAATTCTCTGTTTCTGCTTTTGTTTCAACTGATTTAGTAAAATGTTTGCTTGAATCTGATTGGTTGAATAAAACCAATGATGTTTTATGTGGAAAATCACTTTTAAACTTTTCAATATTTTCTCCATCTAAAAAGTTAATCCAAGCTGTTAATTCTTTTTTAATAAACAGCATTTGTATTTGCATTCTGTAGCCACCTGATGACGTATAGAAATATGGACTAAAATCGCCATCAATAAGTCCATCGATTGAATCTTGTTTCTTTTGATTGTAATTGTCAATTTTCCATAGTAAACTTCCATCGTCTGAGAAAACAGACTCAGCAATTGATGGATGTTCAACGTGAATAGCAATTTCAATTGAATTGTCTTGAAGATAAGTTGGATTTTCAAGCCAAGATTTATCAAAATTTTTTTCCACTCCCCTGAACTCATTAAAATAAAGTTCAGTATTAAAATCTTGTTCCCAAGTCCTAATAAGATGTCTGTTTCCTTTTCCACTCAAATCTTTAAGAATATAATAAAATTTTGGTAAAACTTTGAATGGTACAACATCTGTTGTTGTTTTAGTTTCATCGATGTATTTAAAGGACATTGAAACATCTTCATTATTGAATTGAATTTGAACTTTGATTTTGTATGGATAACCAATCACATTAAAGACTGAACTTTCCAATACCAAATCTGTTTTGTTGATCATTTCTTTAATTCCATTGATTTTCCATGTTAAATCAGCTGCTGAATCGCTTTTCCATTCATAACTGCTGTGAAATCTGCCAACAATTAACTGTGAAAATATTTTCAATGTTCATTAATTTTATTGGCAAAGAAATTAAAATCAATGCAAAGATGATTGAACAAATAATCAATTTTTTTTACCTCATTATTTAGGCAGATTTGGTTTATTTCTTCAGCTTTCACTTCAACTGCATTCAATTTCTTCAATTGATCTTTAAGTGAAGTTTCTGTTTGATTTCTTAATGAATTTATCTTTAAATCTTCATCATCAATCACAATTGCCGTTGCTTCAACTTTCAATTCAAGTTCAGCGATGTCTTCTTCAGCTTTCTTTAATTGATTTCTCAATAAAATTGAATTCTTGGCAATGTCTTCATTCACTTTTTTTGTTTCAAATTCAATTCGTTCATTGCAATTGTCTTCAATTCTCATTGCTTCATCTTGAATTTTTTTCTTCAATTCTTGTTTTGTTTTCTTCATTTGAACTTCAATCTGCTGTTGTTTGCTTTCAATTTCTGCTAATAAATTTTTATTGACATCTTGAAGATTAGATTTAACCTTGGCGATGTCTTCATTCAATGATTTGCTAGACTTATCAACGTCATCAGTCAATCTGGTGACTTCATTGTCAATGATTTTTGTCCATTCAACCAGCTCTTCATTCTTCAATTCAACTTTAGTTTCAAATTCAGTAAAATCTTCTCTCAATTTCTTTATTTCTTGATTGGTTTGATTGGATTTATTGGTTTCGCATTTGCATTTCACTTTCTCCATTTCCAATTGAAGTTCAATCTGATTGCTTTTTACAGTTTCAGACAATTCAACTAACTTCTCAGTCTAATTAATGCAATACATTATTATAATTAAAATGAAAATTTTAAATCAAATCAACAATTCAATTACCTCAATTGAATGGCATTTCCGGTTTAGTTCTTCCACTTTCTCTTCAATTGCATTCAACATTTTTAATTGGCTTTCAAATGAAGTTTGTGTTTGATTTCTTAATGAACTTATTTTCAAATCTTCATCATCAATCACACTTGCTGTTGCTTCAAATTTCAATTTAAGATTAGCAATTTCTTCTTTTGTTGTTTTCTTTAACTCGTTTTTCAATTCAATTGAAATCTTGGCAATTTCTTCATTGACTTTCTTCATTTCCAACTTAATAAGTTCACTGCAATTGCCACTTTTTCCATCGCAATTTGTACCAATAGCTTCTCTCAGTTTTTCCAATTCAGTTTTGCTTTCTTTTTCTTTCAATTCAACTTCCGTTTTATAATCAGTAAATTCTTTAGTCAAATTGTTGAAATTGCCTTGAATTGTTTCAACTAATTTCTCCAACTGCTCAGTCTAATTAAAAATCAAATAATTATTAATTAGTAATAAGCAATATTAACGTATTAATTATACTTTGTTGTTGTTGATGATCAATTTGCGTTCAATTGTTTCCACTTTTTCATTGCAATTGAATTCAACTAATTCGATTTTTTCCTCCAATGGAATTATGACGTAATATTTTGAATATTCAGCCACAATATCAGTCACCTAATTTAAATTAACAATTAATACTTCTAATTAAATAACTTAATTTAGTTAATATAATAATTTACCTCAGACATTTTGTTTCCACAATTGAAAGACTGAAAATTAAAAATTGTTTAGTTGAAACTTGAAATGTGAAAATGAACACGTAAACACTTTTAAATTTAAACCAAAGATTATTTCAAATGTGAAAATGATATCAATTATTTCCAATCAATCAATCGATTGATAAAACTGAATAATGAAAATATCGATTGGTGATTGTTGATCTGAAATACTTGAAAACGTGGAAAATGTTATTTACAAAATTTAAAGTGTTATATCAGCTAAAATAAACCTTTGGACCAAATGAACCAATTACAACGTTTGTTATCAGCTGCTTAAATGTCATCATCATAACATTCAATGACAAAGATAAGACAATTAAGGTTATAAAAGTGATAAAAAAAATACAAAGATAAATAAAAACCTTTGTTATAATCAATCAACAATTAATTAAAATATAAAGAAACTAATCTTTTAATTTAATCAATTAAAATAATAATAATAATGATGCACTTCCGGTTAATATTCTCCATTAATATTCTACTGAATAAATCTACGGTTCAAATGACGTCATTAAAATCAAGTTTATGATCGGCGCATGCTCAATTAATTACATTAGTTCTGCATGTTATAAAATATAAATCAAGGTCAACAGAAGAATAAGATTAACACACGTAACTAAGGCAACATAATTACGCACGTGAGATTGTATAGTCAACGCTATCAGCTTTACTTTATTATCGTAGAGTTTGATTAGAATTATTCAAATTCAAATGGGGCTTTCGATTGAGAAGCAAAGTGGATTAAGTCACATAAAAGTGATTTTTATAGAAATTTAAGAGATAAAAGTTGAAGCCCTGTATTTTTTGATCCAAATTGAATTTTTGTGTAGAAATTGTTTGTAAATTAATGTTACACTTCAATTTAAATTTGTTGGTCATTTTAGTGATTATATATTCACTGGTATATAAATGGCCATTTCCTTCCTATTTGCTCTCATTAGCTGTTTCGAATATTTTAAATATTTGAAAAAGTAGCTGAGTACCCGGACGTTGCACGGGTTAAATAACAAATTAAACAATTTCAAAATACTCAGTAAAAAAAAATGCAAGCAACGGGAAACGAACCAGCATTTCTATTAAAGTTTATCAAACTCTGTCTCGCGAACCCCACAATATTATAATGATATTAAAAGCACTTTTATGACCAAAATGGTGGCTTAAAAGTACTAAATAATTACCTAAAATGTCATGGCAATTGGATGAATGTTGTTGGAATGTATAAAGGAAAAACACACAGACACGTGAATTCATTTTTTCATTAATATTAATTAATGTTTAATTAACCAATCAATCATTTTACAATTAAATTTTAATTGGTTGTAATGGTTAGTCAGTCGCCATTACAAGAGGAGAACAATGATTTTCTCACAGCGTCTGGTGATTAAGCCGCATTTCCGGTCATTTGGACAGTCGTCATTCTTCTCGCACTTTACTCTACCACTCACTTGACAAGTGACCAATGACATAAGACCAATCACAGTCATCGTCATCAACAGAACTCTGAAGATCAGCATCGTTATGTTCATGGCCATGGTGGAACAGCAAACAGGAAGCAGCAAAGGAAGCAGAAGAATTAGAGAAGCCAAAGCAATAGAAGAAGAGAAGAGTGGATTGAATGGTGTGTTGTTTTATGGTGATGAGTTGCTCGGTTAAACTCATTTATATACATAATATGCTAATGAAAAATGAAAATGACATCAACACTGTCGTCATCTCCATTTTCCAGACTGAGACAACAGAACATTAATCATGAATATAATGCATATTATGGTAATGAGTTTTGTGAAAAACATCCGGCTGATAACAAGGTATGTGTGCTTTTATGCGATAGAAATAAAGAAATGAGACTAAATAGCGTTGTTTGCAATGGAGATTTGTCTCGTTTCTTTTTTATTCTTACTTGAAATTCGACGATTGATTTTGGTTTTAAGGAATTTTTAAGTAAATATTTTGTTCTAAGATTTTTCTTCTTCAATTGTCTGATGACGTCAGTGGTTTTTTTTTTTTTTTTTTTTTTTGTTGAAATTTGAGCTTTCATGAGTTTAAATTTTCATTCTAGAACGTTTTTTAATTTTTTTTTAAAAACCGGTTACGTCATAGTTGAGGTTGAGAGGAAATATTAAATTGTTCTAAAACCTTTTGACGTCATATTTTTTTTCAATTTTTTTTTTTTTTTTTTTTTTTATTATTATTTTTTTTGAATATTTGAATTATTTTATTGGAATGAATTAAGAGAATGAAAAGTTTAAGTTAACGTAATGTTTGTGATTAGATGTTCTAAAGTGATTTAAATGAGTTTGAGTGTTAGAATGGATCACTTGCAGTTTTAATTTCGTGAATAATATGTTTTTTTTTTGTAATTACTTTTTTAATATGTTTTTTTTTATGTCTCTATGGCGGTTACGTCATTAAACAATGGCAGATGCGTTCTTTCTTACTTTAATGAAAAAATGGCGACGCTCAGATGTTATTCAGCGTTCGTGAGCCAATAAAAACAGTATACATATCGGTATCATAAATCTGTCATTATTTTTATTCTCAAAAGCGAAGAATAACAAATTATTACTCATGAATAATATTATTCAAATTGCATATGAATAATATTATTCGAATTGCATTTTCAGTCTCATTGAGTGCAAGTGACGTCATTCGTAAAATGTTCTTCTCTCTCATTTTATGCGAAATTGGACTTGGTCATTTTGTTTTTCTTTAAAATTTAAAATCTGATGACGAAATGTTTAGAACAAAATACCAGTTTAAATTTTTTTTTACGGTTTGGTTTTTTTTTTAATTTTGTTTTGTTTCACGTGCGCTTCTATTCTTCTCAATTCCATTTTAAATTTTTAAACTGATTTAATTATTATTTGGAATGTATTCAAACGATTTTGTCATCAAAATGGCTTTTAAAGAAGAGAACATTTTATTTTATTTTGCTGGAATTTATTAGCATATACTATGCTAATAAAATGGTGACGTCACATGCACAGCTGTCATTATTATTATTCTTTGGTGAGTTTATTAAGTAAATTCTAGGTGAGAACGTAATAAACAATGACATCACGACTTTTCATTAGTATTAACGAATTTATAGAAAAAAAAAATAAAATTTTTATTAATTTAGGCAAAAAAAAAAACTTAAAAGTTAATTAGCAAATTAATAATTGGAATTTATTTGTCATTTATTTAACTAAGAAATTGGTTGAACAACTGTATTTATAGGATAGTTTTTGTATCAGTAAGAATTAAGCCATATATTTAACAGGAAATGACGTAGATCTGTAAGAAAAATGTTTTGGTACCGGAAACAGTTAAATCTGTTTATTAGTAAAAAAGATATTAAAGGAAATGTAGCGTTCGCGAGTCAGAGTTTAATAAACTATTATTCTAAAAATATCCTCAGCAAAAAGGCTAAATAAAAACGAATAGAACAAGACGTCCTCGTTTAACGTTTTATACAAAACGTATTTATTGCGTGAACGACTAAACGTCTTTTCTTTAAATAATAACTTATTAAAAATAAGGTTTTTAATTACTTTTATGTTAGAAATAATTATTAATTTTAAAATTTATTTAATAATTGATTTTTAATTTAATTAGTTGAGCAACTATTTGTATGTATGTTATTTTGTATCCGTCAGTTTTTAAGTTTGTATATATTAGCATCGGATGTAGAACAACAAGACAAATGTTCTACAACCGGAAACAGCTAAATCGGTTCATTAGAAAAAAAGTTATTAAAGGAAATGTAGCGTTCGCGAGACAGAGTTTGAACAACTATAATTGAAAATGCGTAGCGTAGTGGTTAGTGCGTCGGCCTGGAGCTTGTAGGTCGCGGGTTCGATCCTCGACGATGATACTTTTTTTCGTTTTATTAAAAATAAGTATAGTCATTACGTAATCACTTTTTGAATAATTAATTACAAAAATGTAAGTTTTTAATTAATTATAAAATTTTCTCTGTTAATTAGTTTGTGAAACTGTTGGTTGACGAACTGTGCTTATTGACTCACACTTTCAAATGGATTTATTTGATCAAAACACAGTACCGGTAGTTGTTTCATTCTAGAACGTTTTTAAATATTTGAATTATAGTTTTAATGAAAGAACGAATTTTCGAATGCAATTTAAAAAATTTATTATTTATTTGACGCCATAATTGAAATTAGCCAATCAAAAGTGCAAAGTTCATGTGCGAGGAAAAGATTAAACTTAGCTAATCAGCTGTAATGGTTGGGGAATGAATGGCTGTAATGACGTCATCCAGAGTAGAAAACGTTAAATAGGTACCGGTATGCAGCGACCGTCATAAGTTGAATAAACGTGTTTGGGTGGACATTGGTAAGGGTTGGTGCCGGGCTGGTTTATGGGCTTACTCGCAACACCATTGGTCATCACGAGAAGGCCAATCATAGACACAGTCATCGTCGTCATCAGTAGAACTCTGAAGATCAGCATCGTCATAATAGAACAGGAAGTAGAGAACAAAGTGTCTATTGAAGTTGTTTTTGCTCTGATGATGTGTTTTTTTCTCGTTTGAAAGCTTTTTATATACAAAAATTAATCGATTGATTAATATTCTGATGATAATGACGTCAATACTGACCGATTTTTCAGTCAAAAACAAATAATATCAATACTAATGATTATTTATGAGTAAATGGCACGTGTTATAATTAATTCAGTTGATAATGACCAGCTGTTTTTGTTGGCAGTAAATAAATGAGACTAAATAGCGTTGTTTGCAATGGCGGTTTGTCTCGTTTCTTTTTTTTTTTTTTTTAAGTGAATTTTTTCTCATTTGATTTAAATTTATCGATTGATTGGGAAATTATTATTGATTAAAAAGTCATTAATTGATAATGGATTAAAAATTCATGTTGTAAAGATTTTTCTTGCATGTTTGATGACGACATGAACTTGCAATGAACGTTTAATTAAAAAGAAAACGTGTTTAATGGAACTTAATTAAATCGAGGTTCTAAAACTCCAAACGTTGTCGTCACAATTTCTTCTATAGCTTTTTATTTAAACATTTGAATTATTCGACTAGAATAAAATTAAATAATGAAGTTTCTTTAACGTAAATGTGAGATCGTTCGAAGGTGATTTAAATAATTAAAAAGGAAAATTGTTAAATGGATCACGTGCTGTTTTATAATGCTGTTGTTGTTGCTATGGTGACTTTCAATGCCATTGCGTGAATGATATACTGGTTTGTTGTTCTATTTGATTTTCCAACTGAAAAAGGCGAAATATTGTTTTATTGTAATTACGTCATCAAGCAATGGCAGCTGTGTTGTTCTACAGTAAATGGCAAAATGGCGTAGTATCAACAAATAATGTGCTTTTATATGGTAAAAGAAACGAGACTAAATAGCGTTGTTGGCAATGGAGATTTGTCTCGTTTCCTTCTTATTTTTTTTTTTTATTGAATTTGAAAATCAATTGTTAATTGATTATTGAGTTTTGTGTTCTAAATTAATTTAAAATTTGGTTTTTTTTAAAATATTTTGTTGATTAAAAGTCAGTCAGTTGATCGAGTGAACATGTGAATAGGATTTTCTCCTTTTCTTATACTTTTCTTAATTTAAAAACAATGAATTGGTCTTTGATAGCTTAAGTTTAGTTATAAAGTGAAGTTAATGTAATGTATTATAATTAAGATAGTTAAAAGACAACAAACATATTACAATTGATGTCTTTTATTAAATACAAATCAATTAAAATTAAATACAACTATGGCGTTTAATTACAGTTGTTCAATATGAAAAATCGATCGATTGGTTAAATATTAGTTTTACATTGATACAATTATTGTATTATTGCATTAGGTATCAATAGATCGATCATTTATTATTGAGAATTACTTAATATTATATTTTTATTGAGGTTGAACAATGACTTTGAGTAAAAGACAATCGTTTTTAAGAAATCCATTCTTTTCAATGTTTTTATGAGACAAAAGATCGATTGAGTAACAATAATCGTCTGCTTTCATTTCTTTTTCAACTGATTTAATTAAATGTTTCTTTTGATCTGATTGATTGATTAAAATGAATGTTGCTTTATGTTCAAAATCATTTTTAAGTTTTTCATCATTTTCTCCAGCTAAAAAGTGAATGTCAGCTGTTAATCCTTTTCCAATGAATGAATATAATCCATTGAACCACATTTTTACTTGCACTCTGTATCCTCTTGATGACGTATAAAAACATGGACTATGATCACACTGAATGAGTCCATCAATTGCATCTTGTTTCTTTTTCTTATAATTCTTAATTTTCCACAATAAAACTCCATCGTTTGAGACAAAAGATTTAGTAATTGAAGGAGATTCAACTTGAACTTCAATTTCAATTGAATCATCTTTAACATAAATTGGATTTATAAGCAAAAATTTAGAAAAAAAACCAATTACTTCGTCGAACTCATTAAAATAAAGTTTCTTGTTAAATTGGTACCACCATTGTCTAATAAGATGTCTGTTTCCTCCACTCAAATCTTTAAGAAAGACAAATATTCTTGGTATAACTTTGAAAGGCACTTGATCATCTTCTGTCTTAGTTTCATCAATGTATTTAATGAACATTGAAACACCTCCATAATTAAAACCAAACTGAGCTTTCATTTTGAATGGATAACCAATCAGTTGAAATTCTTCACTTTCTAATTCAAACCTTTTTTCCTTCATCTTTTCTTTAATTCCATTGATTTTCCATGTGAAATCAGCTGGAGAATCTTCAGTTTTCAATTCATAACTGCTGTGAAATTTGTCTTCAAAGGATCCATCAATCAACTAAAAATATTAAATTAAATTGATTGATTTTCTTAGTTAATTAATCGTAAATCTTATTAAATTGATTAAAGTAAAGCATCGTTTAATTGTTTTAATTAAACTTGAAATCATTTCACTTGTTTATTTGAATGATTTTAAATTTTTAAAAATAAAATCCTATTTAATTAATCGTATTACGTCATAAGAAATTGGATCTGTCGGTCAAGTGAACTTTGTCGGGAAAGTGTACATTAGAGTCTTAACATAAACTTAAGTTACAATTAGCTTAAGCTTCCTTAATTAACATTTTCTATGTAAAACAAATCTTTGTAAAAATGCATTTAAATTACAATAATTAAATAATTTGTTTACCTTTGTCAAATGGAATTTCCGATTTATTTGATTGACTTTTTCTTCAAAATCATTCAATTTCTTTATTTCCTTTTCAACTGAAGATTTGCATTCTTCTTTCATTGAATTCATCTTTGTATTTTGGTCAGCAATTAATTGGTCAACTTTCTTATTAAGATTAGCAATTTCTTCTTTCGTTGTTTGCTTCAACTCAACTGAATTATTGGCAATTTCTTTATTGATTTTCTTCATTTCTAATTCAATGCGTTGAATGCAATTGCCATAATTTTCATTGCAATTTCTTTCAGTTTTCTTTGATTCATCTTCAACGTTTTTGTTCAAATCTTTGTTTGTTTTCTTCAGTTGAATTTCAATCTGTTGTTGTTTGCTTTCAATTTCTTCTGTTAGTTTCTTCTGGACATCTTGAATGTTGACATTAATCTTTGCAATGTCTTCATTCACTGATTTCTTGGATTTATCAACTTCATCTTTAAGTTTGATGAATTCACTTCCGATGAAATTGTTCAGTTTACTGATCTCTGTGTGTTTCAATTCAACTTTAGATTCAAACTCATTCAAATCTTTTTTTAATGTCACGATATTTTGATCCAATCGATTGGAAATATCTTTGAATTTGATTTCATTTTGATTGAACTGCTCAAGATGGTTTTTCTCAACAATTTCACATATGAATTCACTTTTGTTTTTCAATTTGTCAATTGCCAATTGAAGATTACTCTGATTGGTTTTCACAGTTTCGGACAATTCAACCAACTTCTCAGTCTATTTAATTATAATAGATTATTAAAATTAATTGATTTTGTTAATTAAGCTCAAATTAAACTTAAAATTTTAAAATCAAAATAACAATTTTTACCTCAATCGACTGGCATTTCTGGTTTACTTGATTGACTTTTTCTTCAATTGCATTCAATTTCTTGAACTGGTTTTGAAATAAAGTTGTCGTTTCATTTTTCATTTGATTTATTTTTAAATCTTCATCGTCAATCGCAGTTGCATCAACTTTCTTCTGAAGATTAGCAATTTCTTCCTTTGCTATTTTCTTCAATTCAATTGAATTATTGTTCATTTCTTCTTTAACTTTTTTAATGTCGAACTCAATTCTTTCAATGCAATTGCTTTTAATTTTCTTTGATTCTTCATCAATTTTGTTCTTCATTTCTTCATTAGTTTTCTTAAGTTGAAGTTCAATTTGCTGTTGTTTGCTTTTAACTTCTTCTAAGAAATTCTTATTGGCGTCTTCAACGTTGACTTTGATATTGGCGATGTCTTCATTTAATGATTTGTTTGATTTAGCAACTTCATCTTTGACTTTGGTCAATTCAGTGTCAATGTTTGTAGTCAATCGATTGAACTCTTCATTTTTCAATTCAAATTTAATTTCAAATTCAGTGAAATCTTCTCTCAATTTTCTGATTTCTTGATTGGATTTATTGGGTTCGCATTTGCATTTCACTTTCTCCATTTCCAATTGAAGTTCAATCTGATTGGTTTTCACAATTTCAGACAATTCAATCAACTTTTCAGTCTAATTAATACAATTTATTATCAGAATTATTTGATTTTGTTAATTAAATTAAATTTTAGATTTTAAATAATGAAAACAATTTTTACCTCAATTGATTGGCACTTCTGGTTTGTTTCTTCTACTTTGATTTCAATTTCATTTAGCATTTTTAATTGATTTTCACTTGAAGATTTGCATTCTTCTTTCATTGAATTTATCTTCTCATTTTCTTCAGCTTTTAATTGATCAACTTTCTTATCAAGATTAGCCATTTCCTCTTGTGTTGTTTTCTTAAACTCGTTTTTCAATTCCGTTGAATTCTTGGCAATTTCTTCATTGACTTTCTTAATTTCCAATTTAATATGTTGAATGCAATTGCCACTTTTTCCATCGCAGTTTGTACCAATGAACGTCTTAGCATTAATCAACTCTTCTTTAATTTTTTCTAAATTAATTTTGCTTTCTTTTTCTTTCAATTCAACTTTCGTTTTATAATCAGTAAATTCTTTAGTCAAATTGTTGAAATTGCCTTGAATTGTTTCAACTAATTTCTCCAACTGCTCAGTCTAATTAAAAATCAATTACACTAATGATCAATAGAAACTTATTAATTAATTAATTAATTATACTTTGTTGTCGTTGGTTATCAATTTGCGTTCAATTGTTTCCACTTTTTCATTGCAATTGAATTCAACTAATTCTATTTTTTCCTCCAATGGCATTATGACGTAATATTTTGAATATTCAGCCACGATATCAGTTACCTAATTAAATTAACATTTAATATTAATAATTAAATAACATAATTAGTTAAATTTAGTAATTTACCTCGGACATTTTGATTCTTCAATTGAAAGAGTAAAAATTTAAAGCTGTTTATTCTGAAACTTAAGCACTTTTTGTGTCTCACAATTTTACATCTAAAAATATTTCAAAGTTAAAATGATATCATTTATTTCCAATCAATCAATTGATAACATTCAATAACTGAAAAATCGATTGAAAAACACTTGAAAACGTGGAAAATGTTGCTTATAAAATTGTTTTTTGATTGAATTTAATCTAATCAGAAGATGTTTACATGACATGGAAATAACCTTTAGTTAGTTGAACCAAATAAACCAATCACAACGTTTACTATCAGCTGCTCAATTGTCTCAATAACAATTCAATGACAAAGATAAGCAATTAAAGTCATAAAATTAATAAAAAAATACAAAGATAAAAAATACGTTTGTTATATTCAATCAACAATTTAATTAAAGTTTTAGTAAATTTTAGTTAATTAAATTTAACTAATTAAAATAATAATAATGATGCACTTCCGGTTGGTTTTCATTGCTTCTTTTACCTCATTAATGTTCTACTGGTTAAATCTACGGTTCAAATGACGTAATTAATAATTTAAGTTTATGATCGGCGCATGCTCAATTAATAAACATTAGCTCTGCATGTTATAAATCAAGGTCAACAGAAGAATAAGATTAAACACAAGTAACTATGGCAACGTAATAACGCTCATGCGGTTGTATAGTGAACGTTATCAGGTTTATTTTAATAATATTCGAATGCATTTCCAGTCTCATTTTATTGATTGCAAATGACGTCATTCCTTACGTGTAAATATTATTTAATTGAAAAGTATGTTGTTCGAATGTTCTATAGCAAAGCTTTATAATCGAATTATGATGACGAAATGTTGATTATTTAGTTTAAATCGTTGCCATGGTTTTTATTTTAATTCACGTGACATTCGATTGCTTTTCTATAAAAAATTATTATTGCAATTTTGTGAGTTGATTGAGTAAATGCGCACTGACGTCACTGGCACTTCTCTCCATCGAAACCCATTGCTTTTTCATGTCTGTTTCTTCCCTCGTTAATATTTTAAATAAGCAAAATATGAAAAATCGGCTAATGGGACTAAATAGGAAGTATGTGAGTCTCCATCTAATGGTGATCATTAAGTGTCTGTGAACTTGTTATTTATGCCTTTTTCAAACTTTATTTTTTTTATTAAAATAGATATGCAAATTAACCCAATTGCAATGTTGCGAGGAATTAAAAATCTTAAATTATAAGTACAAAATCGTCTAAATCGGACAAACGGTTCGTCCATAAAATGAAAATGACTGTATCTACTTGTAGCTCGCAATTGTTCCTCATGATGGTCGTGTAAAGTTTTTTTTTTTTTTTTCAACAATTAAATGCCAATGAGTATCAAATTTCATTATAAATTAGAAAACAAAGAAAGTCCATGTGTCTTAACAGTCATTTCTTAATTATTAGGCAATTTGAAGAACAATTGCAAGCTAAAAGTTGAAACAGTATTTTTCATTTTATGAGTGAACCATTTGTCCCATATAGAGACGATTTGGTACTCAAACTGCTAGATTTTTTTGTCCCACACAACTTTGCAATTGACTACATTAGGATATATCTTTTAATTAAAAAACTAAATTCCGAAAAAGGCTTAAATGGCTTAATTAGAGTTAATCAAACTGTGTCTCGCGAACCCCACAATATTATAACGATATTCAAAAATCTTTTTATAGCTAAAATGTAAGTGTAAATGTACTGAATAATTAACTAAATTTTCATGGCAATTGGTTGAATGGTGTTTGAATGCATAAAGGACAAATACACAAACACGTGAATTAATTTTGAGATATATTAATTAATGTTTAATTAACCAATCAATCATTTTACAATTAAATTTTAATTGTTTGGAATGGTCAGTCGCCATTACAAGAGAAGAACAATGATTTTCTCACAGCGTCTGGTGATTAAGCCGCATTTCCGGTCATTTGGACAGTCGTCATTCTTTTCGCACTTTACTCTACCACTCACTTGACAAGTGACCAATGACAGAAGACCTATCACAGTCATCGTCATCAGTAGAACTCTGAAGATCAGCATCGTTATAGTGATTGCCATGGTGGAACAGCAAACAGGAAGCAGAAGAACAGCAGAAGCCAAAGCAATAGAAGAAGAAGAAGAGAAGAATAGTGGATTGAATGGCGTTTTGGTTTCTGGTGATGAGTTGCTCGGTTAAACTCATTTATATACATAATATGCTAATGAGAATGAAAATGAAAATGACATCAACACTGTCGTCATCTCCATTTTCCAGACTGAGACAACAGAACATTAATCATGAATATAATGCATATTATGGTAATGAGTTTTGTGAAAAACATCCGGCTGATTACAAGTTATGTGTGCTTTTAAGCGTTAGAAATAAAGAAATGACGTTTAAACGAATGGAGTGTTACGGGCTGCGTTTGGTTACTCTTACGCAGCTCACATCACCCCATTGTATCGGAAATACGGATTGTGGAAGCCTCATGAGTTGATCACTGTTAGCATGATGACGAGACTCCATGTGCTGCTGCAAAAGGGAGGGTATGAACTGATGCTGCGGGATGCAGACTCTGGGATTAGGATGACCCGCGCCAACACGATTAAAAACACTTCGATGGGGCCGTACTCCGGCCATTTGTTTTACTCGCCACGAGAAATTTTAAATCGTCTTTGGAACAACCACTTTAATACGGGGATGAGATATGAATCGTTATATTGTTGTGGTGGCTGTAAAAAATGTAAACATTTTGTGTCATCTCTCATTGATAGAGAAGGTGATATTGATATTACGAATATTTGAAGATGAATTATTGGATCAGATTTTGCCATTTTAGGCGTTAATATTAAAAAAAAAAAAAAAACAACAGAACATCCAATTACTAAAATTTATTTAGTAAATGAATTTGAATTTAATTGGTTGAGCAACTATTAGTTTGTCTGTAGTTTTTTATCCGTCAATATTTAAGATTCTATGTAATACCATCTGACTTAGAACATCAAATCAAATGTTTTTATACCGGAAACACAATTAAATCTGTTAATTAGTTAAAAAGATATTAAAGGAAATGTAGCGTTCGCGAGACAGTGTTTGAGCAACTATAATTGAAATTGCGTAGCGTAGTGGTTAGTGCTTCGGCCTTGAGTTTGTAGGTCGCAGGTTCGATCCCCGTCGATGGCTCCTTTTTTCTTTTTATTACAAATACGTAATATCATTACGTAATTAATCGGTTATTAATTAATTACATAAATGTAAATTTATAATTAATTAATGGAATTTTGTTTGTTAATTATTTAATTCAAATCAATTTCTTTTATTAAATTCAACTGTGGTTTTCGATTAGAGTTGTTGAATGATTTTTTTCTTTGAAAGATCAATTAGTCGATTGATTAAATATTGCTTTAACAATGAAACAATTGTTTTATTGTATCAGATATCGGTTGATCAATTATTTACCATTAAAAATTATTTAATACATTATATTTTTCTTTGGGTTGAACAATGACTTTGAGCAAAAGACAATCGTTTTTAAGAAATCCATTCTTTTCAATGTTTTTATGAGACAAAAGACCAATCCAGTGATAATTCCAGGCTTTTATTTCTATTTCAATACTTTTAGTCAAATTTTTAGTGGAATCTAATTGGTTGATTAAAATGAATGTTGTTTTATGTTCAAAATCCAATCTAAGTTTTTCATCATTTTCTCCAGATAAAAACGCAATCCTAGCTTTTAATCCTTTTCCATTGAAATAATAATCTTTATAGAACGACATTTCTATTTGCATTCTATATCCACTTGATGACGTATAAAAATATGGACTGTAATCGTAATCATTAAGTCCATCAATTGCATTTTGCTTCTTTTGATTGTAATTGTTAATTTTCCAAAGTAAAACTCTATCGTTTGAGACAAATGACTTAGAAATCGATGGAGGTTCAACGTAAATTTCAAGGACAATTGCATCATCTTTGATATAAATTGGATTTTCAAACCGAAGTTTAGTAAAAAGAAAATCCCATCCACTGAACTGATTAAAATAAAGTTTATCATTAAATTGGTACCACCATGTCCTAATCAGATGTTTGTTTCCTCCACTCAAATCTTTAAAGATAAAATCAAATCTTGGTAAAACTTTGAATGGTACAATGTCTGTTGTTTTCTTAGTTTCATCAATTACTTTTGAGTAAATAGAAACATCATTATAATTAAATCCTGTTGGAATTTGATTTGCGCACATTACATCATTAGCATATTAATTATCGTTAACCCCTGGTGGTCAGAATCGTAAACTGACCACATTCAATTGTAAACCGTTAACTAGACAGTCGTCGTCTAGCAGTCACAGCAAACAGTTGTCTTCAATTAACCTCTCTTCATATTTGTAACATTACGCAACTGCAACTTTTAACAACCAAATTAAAACGACGTTATTAATTTAAACTTCCACTGCGTGAATTCCTTGATCCACAACGGGAATGTAATTCCCACAAATGGTAGCAGAGCGACAGCCAATATTTCTACTATAACGTCTATTTGGATCCAGATTTTGATCACAACTTTGCAGTATTGCTGATAGACATTTTTGCTGATAACTTTTGAACTTTATACATCGTGAGAGTGACTGTAAGTCTAGACTGATTGACTACAGCTATATACCGTTGCAGCAGCATTTTTTCAATTTTAAAAGAGGGGAGAGACTGGAAATTTTGAGAATTGACATGAATGACGACTATTTCAACAAAGAAAATTTGCTGATTGACAATTGATACGACGACATTACTACTACGACTGAGAGACAAATACCAACGACTATACGACTCTACAAAGACAAATTACAACGATTACATTTACTGATGCTGATTATTTGCAATTATTATGACATTTTCTGCAGTACACCAGCTGATTTGCATTTTTTGAACAATTTCTTCGTGCCTATCCAGTATTCAACGCATACTCAATTACTAAGTCAAAATGAGTGGATTGAACAACAGTATTATCGCTTCAATCGAGAAACTGAATGGCAGTAATTACCGGACTTGGAAATATAATATGCAGATGCTGTTGGAGGATCGAGATTTATGGGGCTTCATATTGGACACCGAATTTCAACCAGTCACGACTGATGATAAAATTTTGAAAGAATTTCATCAACGTAAGCGACGAGCCCTGACTACGATTATCCTCCACATTAGTCCAAAGCAACAGGAAATCGCACGCAAACACCACACCGCTAAAGAAGTTTGGATGGCCCTTGAACAACATTTCGAGCCAAAATCATTCGTACGCATACTTCAATTGAAAAAGCAGTTTGTTTCCATCAAATTAGGCGACGATGAAGTAATGACAGATTACTTGGACCGAATCAACGTATGCGCTGACCATCTGAAAACCGCTGGAAGACCAGTTCCTGATGAGGAAATCGCCTTTTCCATGCTGATGGGCTTACCTGACTCTTATGACTTCATTGTTTCGCAGTTCATGAATCCAGAAAATACACGACTTACGTCGACGAACATAGCCGAAACTTTGACTGTCGAATTTGAACGTCGAAAGTTGAAACAAGCTGAAACCGCTTCAACACCTGAGTCAATTACTGAAGAACTTTTTGCATCGAGACGGCAACAGCGACCAACAAAGCCAACCGCTAAGCCTAACCCACCAAAGCGATTCGATGCCAATTGTTACAACTGTGGAAAATTTGGCCACATGGCACGAGACTGCCGCAGTAAGAAACGGCAACAGCAGACTAGAAGCAACCAACATCGAGAATTACTCCTGTTGAACACCGAAACCGGAAGTGATGAGCGTTGGATTCTCGACAGTGGCTGTACCAACCATGTCAGCTACATGAAATCTTGGTTTGGAAACCTTACTCGGGTCGAACATGATGATGTCTTAACTGCGGACGCTAATAGCAGATTGAAAATCGTCGGCAAGGGTTCCATCAACATAAAGAC